>JAOXJP010007679.1:0-32418 GCA_025762735.1 Platanus orientalis | reverse complement strand
TATGGCTTGAATCCTATCTGCCATATTTTCAGCTGCAATACTCATTCCAGGAAGCTTAGGCAGTGGTACTAAATCCAATGCATACTTTGGCGGATAACAGTAAACAATGGAGAAATGTGATTTCTCTATCGACCTATTCTCCATGTTGTTAAAAGCGAACTTTGCTTGTGCTAGTGCTAAGTCCCATTGCTTCGATTTTCCACCAGAAATACAATGAATAAGATTACTTAAGGTCTAGTTCACCACCTCAGCCTATGGATGACTTGTGTTGCTATAATTTAAAGATGTGTCAAACTGTTTCCACAAAGTCTTCCAAAAATGGTAAAGAAACTTAGTATCATGGTCTGACATGATGGACTGAGGCACTCCATGCAAACGAACAATCTCTTTAAAGAAAAAAATTGGCTCCATGCATAGCATCCGACGTCTTTTTGCAGGGAATAAAATGTGTCATTTTTTAATAACTGTCAACTACCACAAAGACAGAGTTCATACCTCGCTGAGTTCGCAAAAGATCCAATACAAAATCCATAGACAGATCCATCCAAGGCAACACTGGAATTGGTAAAGGTAGGTATAGGCTTATATTTTGAGACTAACTTTTGGCCGTTTGACAAATTGGGCACTTATGAACATGATTGCCCAATCCCTCTTTAACTGAGGCTAATAGTACCGCTCTTCAACCAAGGCCACTGTCTTGTCTTGTCCCATATGTCCACCCAAACCACCACCATGCAACTTATGGATTATCTGCTCCCTTAGTGAACTTCTTGGGATGCATAATTGATTACCATGAAACAAGTATTCATCCTGAACCAACATACCTTCTACCAACCTTCCATTCCAGCACTTAGCCCAAATACTCCTAAAGTCATCATCTTCTTCATACAACTCCTTCAGGCAGTCAAAACCAATAACCTCAGTCCGCAATGTTACTAACAAGGACCCGCATCGACTTAGTGCATCGACGACCTTATTCTGCTGGCCTAACTTGTGCTTCAATGAGAAAGAACTTTTGAATGTAGGAAACTCACCTAGCGTGCATTCGATTGATGTTATTCTGACTGTTAATAAATTTTAATGCTTGGTGGTCAGTGAATAACACAAACTCGCGTTGAATCAAGTAATGCTCCCAATGCCTTAAGGTACAAAAGACTACATAAATCTTCAGTTTATATGTCAACCACTTCTTGCGTGCCTCACTAAGCTTCTTCTCACTATAGAACGCCACTAGGCGACCTTCTTTTGATAGCACGGCACCTACGCCTATAATGGAAGTGTCACACTCTACCTAGAAGAGCTTCTCAAAACTCAGCAATATTAAGACTAGTGTAGTGGATAACTTCTCCTTAATCAAAGCAAAACTCTCCTTTGCTTCTTCTCCCCACTGAAACTTCCCTTTCTTTATGCAATCAGTGATTGGTGCGATAATACTACTGAAATTCCTGACAAACCTCCTATAGAAAATTGCTAGGTCATGGAAACTGCGAACTTCACTCACTATTTTAAGAGTTGGTCATTCACGAATTGCTCTCACCTTCTCTTCATCAACTCGAATGCCATCAACACTCACTACAAACCCTAGAAACAATAAATTGTCGGTCATGAAATTGCACTTCTTCATATTGAGATACAGTTTATTTTCTTGCAATATTGTTAGAATCTCCCTCAAGTATACCATATGGTCAGCCTTAGTCTGACTATATATTAGGATGTCATCAAAGTAAACAATGACAAATTTGCCAATGAAGGGTTTTAATATTTGATTCATCAGCCTAATGAAGGTACTCAGAGCGTTAGATAGTCTGAAAGTCATCACCAACCACTCATATAGACCCTCTTTAGTTTTGAACGCAGTCTTTCATTCATCCCCAGGTCTCACACGAATCTGATGCTACCCACTCCACAAGTCCAACTTTGTAAAAATCTTCGATCCATTCACCATATCTAACATATCCCCCAACCGTGGTATGAGAAACATGCATTTGATTATTATTTTGTTGATGGCTCAACTATCTACGCACATACACCAACTACCATATTTCTTTGGAGTCAATAGAGCAAGTACAACACAAAGGACTCATATTCTCCTGAATCAGCCCCTTTTGCATAAGATCATCCACCTGCTCCTGCAAAATTTGACTTTTTTTACTCATCCAATAGTGTGGGAGATTAGGCAGGTTGGAACTTGATACAAGGTCGATGTGGTGTTGTATATCCCGCGTTGGAGGTAAACCATGAGGTAGTTCTTCTAGAGTGAGCTCTTTAAACTTATCAAGCATTGGTCACAATTTCTCTGGAATCACAATAGGTTCTGTTTCACCACTCCTTGCATGACTAATACATGAATCTCCCCTGTATCCCCCACCTCTACTCCAAAGTCTTTTTTTCCAGAAAGGAGAAAATACTCCCCCTCCACTCTCGAAGCTTTGGGTGAATCATTCCTCCTAAAAGGTACTAGAGTAATTTTTTGTCCCCCTTTGTTGCATATATAAACATTGTCTCGACCGTTATGCGTGGCATCAATATCAGATTGCCATGGCCTCCCTAAGATCATATGGTAGGCATCCATCTCCACCACATCACACACAATCTCATCAAAATAAGTTTTGTCAATAGAGAAAAAGAAAGGACAAGTACGTGTTACCTTTGATTCGATGCTATTTTCTATCCACCCAATACTATACGGTGATGGGTGTTTCTCTATCTTTAGGCTAAGTTTCAAAACCATGACTTGAGATACAATATTCTCGATGCTGCCACTATCAATGATGACATCATAGACCTTTTGATTGACAGTGCATCTAATCTTGAAAATACTATGCCTCTGTCGGTGTCTCTCTCGCTTTAGTGCTAATAATAATCTCCTTACCACAAGAGAGTGTGAGAGTAGATCTTCATCATCTGGCTTGGTCACACCATGGTCATCATCCTCTGCTTCATCATTCTCTGCTTGCTCTTCTTCATCAACCTCGTCGCCCTTCACTAGGTTCGTCATTCTTTTTCGTGGACACTGGTTTAAACGATGCCCAGGCACTCCACATCGATAACACTTGTCAACTATAGGTAGCTCATAAGGATTATGATTATAGGTTGTGTTTCCTGTTGGACCACTACTGTTGCTCACTTCTTGATTCGTAGCAATTGGTGGTGGTGAAGTCACAGGTTGCTTTTCCTTATTCACCACAGTGTGCAAAGATTCGAGGGAACCTCTATTTGGCACCTGATTCCTCATATGGGTCTGATCCAGCTGTGTTTCTGCTCTTGTTGCTGAGTTAATGACCTCTGCAAAATAAAATATGGCTTATAGGGATATTCGATCCTAGATGGCCACACATAATCTTCTAATAAACTGTGTGACCTATTGTGCCTCAGTTTCTAACAACTCATTATGTGCTTAGAGTCGTTGGAATTTCTCTGTATATGCCACCACAATTCAACTTCTCTGCCTACAGTTCTGATACTATTGGAAAAGCGTTTGCTCATAGTTTGGTGGTAAAAATCTAGCCCGTAACATGCACTTCATCTTCAGCCAAGATCGCACCAGTATTTTTTCCTTGTCTTGTGTGATTAAGTAGAGTCTGCTCCCACTAGGCAAATACCTCCCCAATTAACATATAAGCTACTAGTTTGACATTTTTCTCTTCCTGAACCTCCATGTAATCAAAGAATATCTCCACGCTGGCTTGCCAATCAAGGAAATCTTCGATGTAAAGATGATCATCAAAACTAGGTAAGTCCATCTTTATTCGATATTCGCCTTAATCCCCTTGACCACCATATCCCCTGAAGCCTTGGCCACCATGACCTCTAAATCCCTAGCCTCTTCATCCATGATTATCTCCTTCGGTGTACTCATCTTTGTCATTGGATAGTTCTTCATAGATTCGTTGCCTATTTTGTTGATTCGGAATACAATCATGATGGGCTTGATGACCATCGTGATTCCTATCGTCTCCATAAAGCTGAGTAACTTTCAATGTCAACCTAGTGATTGTTGTCTGTAAATCATGCAATACTTGTTGGTTGTCATGCTGAAAATTTTCAAAGCCGGCTCTCGAAAGAGCCACTCCCTCACGAGCACCATCGCCAGAGAGGTTGCCATCATTTTGTGAGTTAGCCATCGAACCCAGGCTTGCTGACTAAGCTCTGATACTAATTGACACAGCGGAATATCAAGGAGAAGAACAAGTCGTTCTCCTTTGTTGGGAAAACCCTAAACTTCACCAAGAAATAGAAACTCATTCTGAAACTTTTATTAATTAGAAAACTGAATTGCTTTGAATGTGACAGTGCTTTAAATAGAGAAAAGAAACCTTAATTCGTGTCAGGCACAAAATTAGGCTAATTTGGTAAATTTTACCAAAAATAGAAAAATAAAAAATAATAACAAAATCAAATCGTACGATCACTAAGAAACATCCTAGAACAAACAGGATCTTATTCTGACTTCTAAATTAAAAGTTATCGTGAAAAGGAAAGTTACTAAAAATAGCAAAAGCACTGATTTGAGGGCCTTAACGAAGGAATTTGTGTGAAAAGTGGCGGTGCTCATTGCAAAGAAATGAGTTATGATCCTTGCAACGATTCCCTTAAGCTCACCAAATTTCACGTAGTTTCATCATCGGGGCTCATGATTTCTACTAGTATTTTTTGCCCTTCTTGTGTGTAAACTTTTGTCAGTCCCTCTGCTCAAGGAAAGCTTGTGTTGTCTGTTCTACATCATAAAGCCTTTCATTTTAAACCATATTCACATAATTCTTTACATTTATATTAGTAAAAGCAAAAAAGAACCAATAAGGTCATAACCATAAACATTCCACAAATGATAAGGTGCATCAAAATCAATATAATCATCTCATTTTATAAATCTCTACTAGTACACAACGAAAAATAACCATCTCACATCATCATCCATGTAATCATAGGAAAAGAAACTAAAGTACCCATGATTACATACTCCCAAAGGAGGAAAGGAAACTTAAATCCATACCATTCTATTACATCATTATCCATCATAAGAGTATTTATTACATTCATCCGAATAAATGCCTCAAAACATCAAATATGAAATTCTCATTTTAGCACAAGTTTACCAAATCAACACCATCTTCACGCAACATTAATTCATCATATACCATCATAACCTATGCCAATTGGGGTGAGCTTGATGGGCGTAACAAGTACAAATGCAAAAGATATTCAAAAAATAACAGATATAGCTTGCACATAAGTCTTAATTACGTAAAATAAACATGGATAACAATATGAAGATTGAACTATAGCAGACAATAGCATATCAGTCCATGGATGCAAATGAATAAGCAATACAATCATATTTTATATCATGAATAGCGAAGGAGTACATGTCACAATGTAATGATAAGTGATTTATCTTTCTAATTCAAAATTAATCAATGCTTTAATTTTCAGAATCATTCTCATACTTCTTATCAATGGTTCATTCACTTATCATTAAGATTCAAGTGCATTCATAATCACTTGATTTTTTTACTTATAAAGTTGGTCAATGTCTTCTTCATTAGTTCATATCATTTTATAATAGGTTTCAAAGATTCAATTGTTGTTCTCCATTTTTACGACCCAATGGGAGGTCCCGAAACTATATCCAATGGGTTTAATAGATTCAAATGAAGAAAATAAACTAGTCAAATCAATTTCAATAACTTTCATTGTTGCAATCCAATGGTAGGCCCCAAAATAATAATCAAATGGGTTCAATGAATCAATACAATAATCGAATGATAGTCCCCATTGTTGTGACCAAATAGAAGGTCTCATATAGCTTTTCAAAGGGTTCAAAGAGTTCAAAATTGTATTCAAATAACAATATCCATTGTTATGACCCAATGGAAGATCTTAAATAGTTTTACCGTTGTCGCGACCTAGTGACATGTCCTAGAATTCGTATTCATATCCATTGTTGTGGTCCAATGGAAGGTCTCATATAGGTTACCAATGTGGTCTTCTATAATTTATCATTGTTGCAACCCAATGGCAAGTCCTAAATATCGTATTCCACTATTGTGACCCATTGGAAGGTTCCAAACAGTTTATTCATGTTCAAAAGGTTCAATAATTCAATAAGGCCCAAAGAAGGTTCAATGTTCAAAGATTCAATGACATTTCGAAGTTCATTAATTAATAGAGACATATCAAAGGACATTAATAGTCAACAAAGAGGCTCTCATGACATAAGAAAGAAGCTTCCATGGTTCAATAAGTTTTGATCATAATACATTCACATTTCATATTCATTGATTCACAATTTCATACATTTTGATCACATGTGATCAATACTTCAAGGAATTTTCTAGAATTCATAGTTTTTATGATCTTTCATATCATGAGATCTTTAATTTGTTCAAACGAATTGAAGTTTCCAATCATTAATTTATATAACACATTCCATATATGGAATTGACGTTTCAATCATACTTAATTTCAATCAAAGACATTTTCTCATATTCAATTCCATATTAGTACAAGGGAATTCACATTTTCTTGTGGCATTTCAATAATATTCACTTAGCTCAATCATATCATATTTCATAATAGTTAATTTCATAGGAATTCTTATCAATTCAAGCTTAGATCCATGTTATTTGCATATCTAACATATGGATTTCAAAGGGAAACTCCATGGATCTATCAATAGAGAGAATCATGAGAACAAAACCTATATAGATTCAATTTTCATGGCAATTCACATGAAGGTTCAATGGATAACAATGAATTTGTCAAAAGAATTTATCATAGTTTATATAAATAGTGCTCATATTGCATAGGATTCACTTATAAACAAAGTACCATCAGTTTAATGTAAAGTTCTCACAGTTTCTAGATCAAAAACATCCCAACAGTGGAATTCACCATCAATTTAGAAAGATTTATAAGAAACAATGAAAGAAATTATATTAGTTTGCAAGAGTACTTACAATCCACTCTTTCTTCCATAATTCCTTAAGCTTCAATAAGCTTCAATCATCAATCTTTGTACATTTTATATAGATTTAATGAGAAAATACTATAAAACATAAATATAGTATCAAGGCTTCCAAATTCTAACTCTCCTCTTCTAGATCTAAGTAGAATGGAGCTTATCTTGCTTGGGTGAGCTTATTCTCTCCCTCTTCTTCTAATTATTCCTCTCTTCTATTATCTTCTTTAACTTAGGTGTTTCTAACCCAGTTGAATGTAAAATAGATCCAAACATAAGTCATTGTATGAAATTATCCTCCTTATAAAGATTCTAATTTGAAATGGGGAAAATCCCCATTTTTTCTAGATTTTGCGGACCTCGAGCCCTCACACTGACTGGCGAGTGCTCGAGATCCCCCTTGCGAATCGCAAGATGCCGCAAGCACTCGAGGTCATCCACCGTGAACCATTACGTGGTGGCACAAGCACTTGGCCCAAAAAACTCCATAAATTTAACTTTCTAAAATTGGACTCGCGAACCCTTGCCCCAATCAATGAACCCTCATGGTCCCTTAGCGTAAACCCGTTGTGGGAAAACGGCCATAACTTTCTCTAAAAAACTCTGATTCACTCTCCATTTATTATGTTGAAGAGTAGACTCTTAGATATTTCTAATGGTGTATGATTGGCACTCTAATTCTTCTAGGATTGGTACAGGTTTGCCTATGAAATTACCCTAAATACGCTATTGGGACAACTTTAGAACTTGTCAAGTTCGTGACCTATCTTTGACTCATTATTTCTAATTCATTCTATTAGGTTCCAATCATCATTATAGGCTTTCCAAAATGTGTGTAAAGATATTTCTACCCTTTCATATGCTTAATTACATTTTTTTACCCTTCTAATGTATTACGGGGTATTACAGTGGGGTTACATAATAATTGTTGTTTTTCTTGGTATCAACTAACATATCTTAGTTTGACAATTGGAATTCAACCTTGAGATATCTTTTATTTAGATCCGTGAAGTTGATAAAACATCTATTGAATGGGTTCAATAAATGTTTAGTTATAGTAACTTTTGTATCTTCCCTTCTATTTATTGCAATTTTTGGTGCAACAATTCTTTAGAGTTACTTGTAAGTACTATTGTTAGCAACATTCAACAAGATTAGATAAGATTAGCAAAATTTCACGCTTAAATTTTTTATCATGTGGGTACTCGATTTCTCTCATCTTTGGCCTCAGAAGAATATAAGGATAAGACCCCAAAAATCTCACAAAGTAAGCGTTCCCTCCTATTTTATTTCTTAGGGGGGGAGGCGTATTCTCCTTCCATTTATTACTCATAAACAATAATTCCATACTAAGACAACATGTGATGATATAAGTTAGATAAGAAGTACCTAGTAAACTACCAATCATTTGTATAAGATCTATGATTATGAAAATTCCCATAGTGTCCTAACATCCAAATGACTACTAAGAAGAAATATCCAATAGAGGTTGGTTGTTCTTGAATAGGCCATGATCCTACCTAATTTATTTGGTGCAGGCCGAGACCTACAAGGGGTGGTTACACCTAAAGAATCTAACCAAGATAAAGAGGATAGTCTTGGGATGCCAGCCAACTAGGGGGAGTGGATGCCACTTGACGCTACTAATCACAGATGTCATTCAACGTGACCAAGCCACTTGAATCAAATTCAATACCCTTAATATTTTCATTTCTCATTGATATATATATATATAGGAAATTACAAAACTTAACCAACAAGAAATACAATAAATGCTTGAAAACTTCCAATACAACTACAACTTACTAGATAACTAAACACAATTACCAAAATGCAGATAACTAAGTTGCAACTATTACCAACGATGTATCATAAATAGCCTTGACCAAGAACTAATGACAATAATAAGACACCTGGACACATAACAAAATGACATTGGCTATCACACAAGCAAATACATGTCGTCTACATGGCTACCACATAAGTTGATGCTATGCTCTTGCATTATTTTCCCTTGCTTAAGAAAACTCGACCTCGAGTTTTAGTTGTGTTCATCCATATTATCATCCATGCACATCGAAATCTGATTTTGGCACCATCTTGCCCAAAATGTCCACCAAGTTTGTCACTATGTAATTCTTTAATGAAACAATCTTAATGAACCTTCGAGTATACATAGCTGATTTCCCTTAAAGAGATAGCCATTGATCATAAAGTAATCATTACTTTTTTCATCATTCAAATCTTACTCCACTGTAGAAAAGAAAGGATCCACCGCATAATATTCCGGTAAGAGATCAAAACTAATGATCACATAAAAGAGAGTAGTGAACGAGCTATGCTTTGGCTTTAATGCATCAGCTACCTTGTTAGATGAACGAACCTTATGTTGCAAAACAAAAGAAAATTTCTTTAGATAAGATACCATCTCGGATGCCTAAAATTCGGTTGCTTTTGTGTCTCAAGAAACCACAATGCTTCATGGTCAGAATATAGAATAAACTCCACACCAATGAGATAATATTCCTAATGTCATAAAACTTGAACAATAGCATGTAGATCTTTACCATAAATTGAGTATTTCAATTTTGCATGATTGAGCTTCTAACTAAAGTAACTGGTCTTCCTTCTTCCATAAGGACAACACCTATACCCACATTAGATGCAACAGATTCCACTTGGAATGGCTTAGAAAAATCTAGTAGAGCTATCACCAGAGCTTTAACAAGTTTAGACCTCAATTATTTAAGGCTTTTTTTTTAGCTATCACTAGTCCTTTGAAATTATTGCTTCTTCAAAACATTCAGCATTTGAGGAATAATGCTGCTAAAATTTTGTAGGAACCTCTGATAGAATGAAGCTAGGCCATGAAAACTTCTCACATCGGTTAGGCTTTTAGGAGTAGGGTAATCAAGAATAGCCTTCACTTTCTCATCATCCATTTACATGTCATATGCACTCACAACATAGCCTAGAAATACAATTCAGTTAGTCATAAAAAAATAAAAATAAAAACATTTTTTAAGGTTGATATACAATTGGGTGTCATGGAACACTTTGAACACATTAGCCAAATGTTCTAGGCGCTAAATTTTATCCTTGTTGTAGAGCAAGATATCATCGAAATAAACCATAACATACTTCCTCATAAACTTCTTCAAGAATTGAGTCATAAGCCTCATGAAAGTACTAGGAACACTAGACAACCTAAATGGCATAACACGTCATTCATAGAGGCTATCTTTGGTTTTGAAAGTTTTCTTCCACTCATCACCTTCTTTAATTATTATTTGGTGATAGCCACTACATAGATCAATTTTAAAGAAAACTTTAGCACCATCCAACCCATCAAGCATATCATTAAGCCGGTGAATGGGAAACCTATATTTCATTATGATCTTATTTATAGCTCTACTATCAATTCACATCCTCCAAGTTCCATCCTTTTTTGGAGTTAAAAGGGATGGAACAACATAAGGATTAAGAGGCTCCCTAATCAATCCCTTGTTCACCAAATCCTCAACTTATCTTTGTAATTTAGCATGTTCTCTAGGTGACATTCTATAATGAGGTAAGTTATAAATAATAACACCTAGAATAAAGTCGTTTTGATGTTGAATATCATGGAGTGGAGGCAAACCAGTTGGAGGTTCATTTGAAGCTAAACCTTTAAATTTGTCCAGCATCATCTTCTTTATTTTTAATTTAGTGATTGCCACTAAGTAGATCAATTTTAGAGAAGACCTTAGTACAAATCAACTTATCAAGCCAAGCATTGGGAGACCTATACTTCATAGTGATCTTATTTACAGTTCTACTATCAACGCACATCTTCCAAGTTTCATCCGCTTTTAGAATTAAAATGACTGTAACAATATAAGGACTAAGAGACTCCTAATCAATCCCTTATTTACAAAATATTTAACTTGTCTTTATAATTCAACATGTTTTTTTATGATACATTCTATAATGAGGTAAGTTATAAGGAATAACACCTAGAACAAAGTCATTTTGAAGTTGAATATCACGGAGTGGAGGCAAACCAGCTGAAACTTCATATGGAGCTAAGCCTTTAAATTTGTCTAGCAAGCTTTAAACTTCAACCAAAATCTTATTAATAACTTCTTCATTCTTTCCAGTAGCAACCAAAAAATTATGTTATACCAACTTCTTTGTAGGACTGCTAGAACTCCTTATAAGCTGATTTGGCTATCCGAATGTACATTGGTGGGTATAATTTTCGATGGGTGTAGCACATACTTCACTCCATTTTTTATAAGTTTAAGTATTCTTCCTTCCATCATGTTGAACATGTCTATCAAATTACTAAGGCCTGCCAAAGAGTAAATGACAAGAATCCATAGAAAAAACATCAAAGTGGACTTCATCTTCATACTTGCCAATGAAGAATTTCACTCGGCTTCTATGCATTAACATAATCTCTCCTCCCTTCTTAAACCAATACACCTTATAGGGCTTCGGATGGCATTCACAAGAAAGCTTCAACTCGTCAACCATATTTTCACAACTTCCGAAATTAATCATCAAAACACACTTCCTCTGATAAGAAACACAATTTTTTTTTTAAATATGGTATTTCAACAATTGATCATCTTTTTGACAATGAAGACATGTCGGATCACAAGACTTTCAGCATCACAATACTCTCCTAAATCTTTTAGTTCATTGTCATAAATTAGCTATTTCTCTTCCTCCTTTTCTACTAGATGTTGTTTAGCCTTCCTTTAGGACATTCATAAGACCTATGCCATGTTTCACCACACCTAAAACATTTGTTAGATGATGAAGTTGCCTTTTGATGTTCCTTACTTCCTTTCCCATTTTGTAGGTTTAGACGATTAAAGGTGGGTGCAACGCCCTTCTTAGCCTTTCCTTTGCTACCTTTGAACTTTCTACCTTTCAGTATGAACTCCATTTCAAAATTTCATCTACCTTCTATTAATGTAATTTGTATGTGTATTGTTGTCAATTTCATTCCAAAGTGGAAGTAATACATGTATGTAGAGGGTCCATGTAATCAAGCTTATATGTATGTAATTGCTAATGTAAAATCAAGAGTCATGTAAGTCCAAGTCCGGAAAAGGCTTCAGAGGCACATTATACATAATTAGATGAGGAAGGACCACAGAGGCAACAGACTTTGAAGTTACATGGTGAAGAATTCAAAGAAGTCTCAAGACAGAGCAAAGCACCTAAGGAATCCAACCACAGTCTTCATTGGCAAATTCACTTGAAAAAGGTTGGTGGGAAAGTGATCATGGGTTAAGACCAAAACCAATGATCCTAGTTGCTTTTAGAGATCTTTCCCATGAACCTTAGGTGGTCACCCAAAGGTTGCCTCACAGAATAGTGCTAGAAAAGAAAAATTATATCAAACTATCAATTTTGATCAATAAAAAATGCCTTCAATCGATCAAGATGAATGTTGTCCTGACCCTTAGAAATGAGTTCAATTGATCAAAGTTCGATGGATTGAAAAAGATCTTGATCCATTGTCCAGAAAATGAAATCTTGCTATAATGAACTTGTATATTTTTTACCATTGGAGAGAGCCGTTCAGGGCCTTCAAGGCTTGGTTTTTGTCACTCTATAAATAGGGAAGAACCCCCATCTATGGACAATGATTCTAGAGGAAAAGAAGTAAACTATGTCAGTTTTTTAGCCAAAACTTGTAAATATTTGAAACACTGTGAGACAATCATTTGGAACGACCATGAAGCTGTTTGTATCGATAAATTCAAGTTAAGGTCATGAGTTTAGCTTTCCTACCCTAAAAGAAGACCTTAGAAATCTTGGAGAGCAAGCTAAAGTGGTGAATCAACTTCAAACTTCAAGAAGAAAGTCTCTCCATTAAAAGAAAACTGTTACTAGAATATTTTCCTGAGAAAATGCTACACTAGATTTGAGAAAATCATTATATCTATTGATTTGAGTCCACTTGAGTCACTAGACTCATAAGCCTTCACCGGATTCACAAGAGGTTGTGCTTTTAAAGCTTCTGCCAAAGTCACTGGAAGTGGCTTGAGGCATTCACTAAAATCATTGGATGTGTTACACCCACTGGAGTCACTAGGTATGGAACTTGCAAGGTGAGTAAATTCTCATGAAACTTATAAGTGGTTTGGGTCTGTTGAATTCCTTATAATAGATTAGGCATAGTAATATATTAATAAAAATCAACGGCTCGACCAGCGACTACAAAAATGTGTGTTCTTTGTGTGATTGTGATTGCATGCTTTTAGAGTTTGTATTGGTTTCTAGAATTGCAACAATTGCATAAGTTCTAATTTTTCTATTGTTAATTTTGCTACATAACTAATTTTTCTAATTAATTCTAAAGTAGGATCAACAATTGGTTATATTATTGCAAAACTTGATTGACTTATTTGGGTTGAGTGAAATCAGGAAACTCATTTGAAATTATAACACAACAAGTTAGACATAAAATAGGATTTTAAGTTGAGTGAGGTAAATTAATTAATAGTAAAGAGATCTTATTCACCCCCCATCTAGGATCAAGTCGGGTATAGACCTAGTGGAATTTCACCTTCAACGCCATATGATATGCCTTCTTAACAGAATGAAGAGAATGCATTATAAGTTCTCCTTTAATGTTGTACTTCAATCCACTCACATACCTCGCCACAAGCTAATCATCAGCTTCATACAAGTTGACACGACTCATGAGCTTGTAAAATTACTCTATATAATCTATCATAGATTGATCAACGCATTGATGCAATTGTTAGAACTTCTTATAGAGTGTCTGAGAATAATCCAAGGGTAGAACTTCTCATCTAGTTTCAACTTTATTTCATCTCATGTGTTGATTCTTGGAATTCCCCTTCGATCTCTGCTATGTTGATGTTGTTGCCACCAAATTAGAGTATGACCCTTTAACTTTTTAGCCACAAAATGAACTTTCCTTTCATCATAGAGATCCTGCCATTAAAAGAATGCTTTTAAGGATACTATCCAATTACAATACTCATCAGCGTCAAGCTTCCCTTCAAAGTTTGCAACATGACCTTGGATACTTCGATCTGATTTTTCTAATGCTCAAGACAAACAATAAATAAACCATTAGGCAACAATAGAAGGTTATGTACTAGAATTAGAAGAAAATGATCAACCGTCATTAGTATAGTCTCCATCGTGAAAAACTATACTTCCGCTCCCTTTAGTTTGAGTTTAAGAGGTTGAACTCGGTTGAAAGAGTTCATTCATCATTTGATTAAGAGCTTGATTAGATTACCTTAACTCATCAAGTTTTGTTTGCACATCAGCATTCCCTCTGTTCGTTTAACATCGTAGAGCCATCCCCAACAAAAATAATAGAATCTCACAACTTCTTGGTAGACTGACCTCTGCACAGTAAATTGTCAATATCTCCCTCTAAAAAATTGAGAATCATGAACATCTTTTATTGTTGGAAACTAGTTAAAAAGAGATTTCCAACAGTATATGGATTTCCCAATGAAACTACATGAACAGGTACATAATAGAGCATGAATATGACTTTTTAAAAATTGAGAAGTCACAATGATAAAACCTGGACACCGTTGTTAGGTATTTTGTAGTGTCAATGTCTATTATAGAACTTGTAAGTACATGTAGTGTGGTCATTATAATGGACTAAGTTTATAATTGAAAATCTTTGTAAGTCCAAGTTAAGTCCGGTTAAAGCTTCAAAGAGAATTCAAAAGCCGGGACGACCGCAAGCGTTAGAGACTTAAAACAATGTTGAAGATCCCATCAAGTCTCAAGAGCAAGCAACCTCAAAGCCAACACAGAAATCCAAAGGTATGGATGGTAAATGTTGACAAGAGGGTTTGGGTTGAACCATAGATGGACCATAGGAAGGTTAGGTTGACCCAAAAGGTCTCACAAAATGTGGACCAAATGGACTTAGAATATTTTGAAAAGACCTATTCAAACTTTAAAGAAGGACCCAAACAAGTCTGAAAAATGTTGAAATAGGAAAACAAAAAAGTCTGAAATCAGACTCAGACTTGGTGATCAATCACCAAGTCAATGATCAATCACCACATGATCGAACACCGCAAGAAATTGCTCAAATGCTAGAAAACCCAAAGCATGCACCATGTTCATGATCGATCACCTCGTGTTTGATCAAGAGGTTGGTGATTGGCCACCAAACTTCGTGATTGATCACTAGAGCTAAAATTGAGTAAAATAAAAAGGTGTTAAAAAGTAAAAATGTTCCAATCTAAAATGACCATAACTTTTGATCTCGACGTCCGCTCATGGCCCATAAGCATTCAAAATGATTGGCTCAACGATAAATTTTCAAAAATTAGGATCATACTAGTGATCAATCACTATGTGATTAATTACGAAATTCGGTGATCAATCACCAGTGGAATAATTGGAAAAAATGGGATTCAAATATCTTCTAAACAACTCTATTTTTTACAGTTGGAAAAGAGTCGTTAGGGGCTTCTGTGACCTTGGAGTTGTGAAAATAGTTATATCCCATCAAGGTCCTATTGTAAGCTTTCTAAATATATAATTACACTACTTGAAAGCTAAAAGGTGGGTTCCCATAGTCAAATCAACCTATAAAAGAGGCAACTCGCATTAAGGAAGAAGTCTACAACATTCAACACTTCTATTAAAGTTCACAACTTTAGCCAGAGCCTCCGAAGGTGGGTTTTCTCTATACTTGCCAGTGTCAAAGGTGCATTAGTCCATTGGAGTCACTGGATGGAACGCGCCCATCAAAGTCACTAGGAGCGTATTTATAGGGGAGTGGATTCTCTAGAACTTGTAAGTGAATCTCAGGTTTATTAATTTCTTGTAATAGTTGGGTAGAACTATTAATAAAAGTTAATAGGCTTGGGGGTGAGCCGGTTGAGAGTGGACGTAGACCCAGAGTGTCGAACCACTATAAAATACTCACGTTGTGGTGTGTCTCCTTTATTGGGTTGCTTTGTATTGTTTATCTTTTAAGCAATCTCTAAAGAGGAATTAGTTGCTCTACTCCCGCTTTGTTATAGGCAACTATAAGTAACGACGGAGCCCCGTGGTAATAAGCATTCGCTTGTTAATTTACTTAAGTCATAATTTTGTGTGGACTTAAGTAAATTAAAAAGAATTAAGTAAATCACTTAAGAACTTAAATATGAAAATTTTGATTTATTTGCTAATAATTATGCTACACTATAAATTAAGGTCTAAGTAAATCAAAAGAGGATTAAATTGTGAAAGAATTTTAAATAAGTGTAAAGATCCTATTCACCCCCCTTTAGGATCGCGTTTCGGATTTTTCAACCACAACAGGAAAACCTACTTTATTACCAATTTGATGTAGGCTAAAAGACCTACAAGGAGTGGTTACACCCAAAGGATTCAACCAAGATAAAAATGGATAGTCTCCAGATGCCACTCAACAAGGGGTAGCAAATGCCACTCGACGCTAGTAATTGCAGATGTCACTCAATGCGACTAAGCCACACGCTTGATTGATAGGAGGAGTTACTTAACTCTAAAGCAAGACACACGTATAAACAATTTTCTGAATCAAAATCAATCTCCTTAATCTTTTCATTTCTCATTGATACATCTAGGCAATTACAAAACTTGACCAACAAGAAATACAATAAATGTTCAACAACTTCTAATACAACCACAACTTACTAGGTAACAAAACACGATTACCAAAATACAAATAACTAGGCTGCAACCAGTGACATATCATAAAAACCCTTAACCGATAACTAATGACAATAATAAGACATCTGGACACATAACAAAATGACACATGTTGTCCACTTGACTGCTATACAAGCAAATACATGTCGTCCACATGGTTACCACATAAGTTGATGCTATGCTCTTGCATTATTTATTTATCATAACCTTCTCATGCATTGTCTTTTTTCCATAAGATTACCCATCTATGAGGTGGCCACCCCAATAATCTTTTTTGATTAAATGACTTAATGTTGTTTTTGGCAAGTTTCCAGCCAAAAGATCATTCCTTCACTTTGAAGGAGTAGGGAGATGAGAAGACTCTCTCTATAAAAAATTTCTCAAAAGAGGAAAAAAAAAAAGTTTCTTTATTCTTTATTCTTTCTTCTCCAGGATTTCCATAGTGTGAAAACAAGTTCGTTTCCAAGTTGTGAAAGAAGGTGAGAAGGGTGTCTTTCATTGTTTAGAGAGTTTTACAGATGTAACCATAGAAATAGGCAAGAGTCATACCATGTAAAAATCTTCATCTTGTTTATATAGTTGTTATCTTATTTTGTTGCCGAGTTATTCTTTGTTACATTGATAATGAGTGGTTTGGCCCATATCACATCATATGGCATATCATATTATTTCCACTACACCAACAATTGGTATCAATTCTTCTAATTCATGTTTAAGAGGAAGAGGAAGAAACCAAGGAGTCAACAAATATTTTATTAAATAAGATTATTTTTTAAAGTCTGTGAAAAATTCACGATGGCAATAAATGCTTCCATTGATTAATTCCATATGGAGTCATTTGATGGAAATGTAGTTCCACTCTTTAACAAAGATGGGTGAATGGTATTGTATAACCCCTTACCTAAATTAAGCAAGTTTAGAGAACTTGGGCCTGACACTATATGTCTAAATTTGAAACCTTAGAATTTGTGAGTAAGAGGGCAACCCACGATGCTCACGAGACCTAGACATGGCTTAGAGTAAACTAGAAGACCTTTATACTATTTAGGTTGGAGTTTGGAAACCCAAAAAGGAAGAAAAAAAATTAAGAAAATTATAGTGTGACCAATCATAAGATCTCTAACCAATCACGAGTGTGACCAATCACACAACTCGTAAACGATCATGAGGCTTAACCGATCATGATTAAGGGTCCTAGCATTTAGGTTTTACTTAGAGGAAGTTCTGTTGAACACACAACCAATCAAAATTTTCCATGACCGATCACACATCTCTTGACTGGTCATAACTCAAATCATGAGAAAAATTATGACATGTACAGAATGATGTGTTATGCCCCTATTTGACCCCCACATGTGTGAGATCTCATTTTAGATGAACTTTAATCCCTTTTAAACCTCATTTGGGTCTATTAGACCATTTAGAACATAGAGAGGAAGAATGAGAAAATTGGGAGGCTTGGGAGAAGAGAGAGGAGATTCATCTTCTCTAAGTATTGGTAAGTTGCTAGAACCTGGATCTAGCCTAAATTAGGTGTGATTTAATATTTCCTACCTTAGTTTATGGATTTTAACTGTTGAATGTCTTGTTTAGTCATAGAAGAAGGAAGGATTCACATGGGCAAGGGAATTTTGGAGGAAGATTCATTTCAAAGCAAATAATAGAATACTTAGGTGAGTGGACATGCATTTTATGCACACTTTTCTTTCCTAGGATCTTAGATTTATTCAGAATGAGCTTTGTTTTGATGAATTTGCATCCAATCTTCATGAGAATGCTAACTCTCTTGTGTTGGATTCTAGTTCATTTGATTTGAGCATGTTATGATGGTTTTGCTACATTATTTTCATGAGATATTGAGAAATGGAGCTAGTCACTTGATATTAGTGTCTTTATTGAGCAAGTTTGAGAATCTTTACTCTATTTGGAAAGATTTTGGAGTTGGATTCATATGATTTGGATCATTTGGAAGGTTCTATGTGATGTACCTTGGCTTATCTTTTGATTTTCCCTTGAAATCCATAATTTTTTGCACTCTACCTATTTGTTGAATTATCATATGATTAGCTCTCCATGATTTACATGTCTTTTGAATACCTTTGGACTCTTTATATAATTTTATTGTTCACTTTGCTAGATTTCCTTTTCCTTATGTAAATCCATGTTGACTTATGTTAATTTTTTTGATTCCCATGTTAGAATCTTAAAAATTTAGTGTACTACATTGGGTTTTGCATCTTTTGGGTAACTTTTGGTGGCATGAGCATACTACTTCTAGAATGATTTACTTCGGAGTCTTCATGGAGCATTTCACTTGGACCTCTACATGAGTTTTGTAGCATTTGGGATATTTTGCATCATTGATGATATTCGACATGAATGATTTTACATTCATGGTATCTTATATGTCATTAAAATTGGTTTAAGTATCTTTATTTGAATATTGGTATTTGGCCTCTTAAGTGTGATTTATCTTCAGTTTAAACTTTTTATGAGTCAGTATGTATGGATATGTTTTACATGTCACACTTATGAAATAGTTACATTATTTACGTAAGCATGGATTTGACAAATTGTTTGAATGCATGGATTTGTTTTAAAACCCTTGTCAAAATTTTAGAGGACAAACCCTTGATGCCCTTGGAGAATTTGCAGGCTATTATTGGTCTTTATGACTGTAGATACCCTTATGGGGATGGTCTTTATGGCATTCGAAGACCTCTATGAGGTTGGCCTTTGTGGCATTCGAAAACCTCTATGAGATTGGGCTTTATAGCATTCGAAGACCCTTATGGATTGACTTTTATGGCATTTCAAGACCTTTATGAGGTTGGCCTTTATGCCATTCAGAGACCTTTATGAGGTTGGTATTTATGGCATTTAAAGACCCTTTATGGGGTTGATCATCATGGCATTCGGAGACCTCTTTGAGGTTAGCCCTTGTGGCATCAGAGACCCATCATGGGTTGTTTGCATACAATTTGATTTATCGGAGACCCAACATGGGTTGTTTGCATATGAATTGTTTTATCGGAGATGACATGGGTTGTTTGTATATGAATTGTTTAGTTGAAAACCCTTACATAGGTTATATGTTTTGGATTTGTCCAGGATTTTTCATGGTTTATTCATATTCATATATATATATATATATATATATATATATTTTGAGACGCAATATGGGTTCATATGCTTTTGGTTTAGGCATTTGATAGAGACTCTTATGGGTTAATATATAGCATATAGTACATAACATATGGTATGTGGTACTTAACATATGACATATAGTATGTAGCATATGTATAATTTGGTTTGGTACGCTTTGAACATTCATATGGTCTTATTGTGGTGAGTGCATACTCAAATCATAATAAGAATACATGTTTGAAATATCTGTTGCACTTGCATACACACGCTGATTCTTAATTTATTTTAATTCATCTTATTAGCTACTGAGATTATCTTTGGCTTCCTTTGTGTGACATAAACTGCATACCCTTTCACTAAGCCCATCAAGCTTACCAAAAAATTGACACCACCCGCAGATGGAGATATGGAGAATAGGGTACTATAAGAGCTGTCAGGGATGTGGCAACGTGAGACATTAGATTGGGTAGTTGGGTCCATTGATATACTGTTTTGTTTATGTTTTTAGTTTTTAGTTTACATTTGGCGGGAGATGTATTTCTTTTTAGTACTTTGGATGGGGCTTTTGTATAATGGTTATGGCTTTACGGGTATGTCAAGGCCCTTTTATTTTGGATTAGTAGAGATTTGGTCATGATACATTTATGTACTTCTGCTGCACTTTGTTCCACTTTACTGTTATTTAATATTCCATTGCGATATGTTTGGTTAAATGGACTGACATAGACAAAAGAAAAGAAATCAATTTACATGGAAGGTTAAGTGAGTTCAAAAAGGGGTGCCACACTCTGAACACGAGATCTCTCCACTATGAGATATGGGTTTGGGGTTTGCCATCCAGTGTCACGGATCTGAATTCGGGTTTGAACCACGACTTGTGAATCCGGGTCATGACAGGTACAATAAGGCTTGAACAAGGCATTACAAAAAAGGAAAGACAAGTTCATATAGACAGAGAATAATGAATGGTAACATATAAAAATCAGGACAATCAATACAATTTGTTTTTATCTTCCAATTAATGTGTTATTTAACGTTATGAATGAAGAATCGGCACCAATTTTATAGAAGTTGGAAAAACTCTACATGAGAAAGTGTCTCACTAACAAACTATATCTAAAATGTCAATTATACGAGCTAAATATGGAGGAATACATGAATTTATTGAAATACATAAATGCCTTAACCAACTCTTAGATCAACTGTACAAAGTCGATGTCAAGGTGGAGGAAAAAGATAAGACATAAACAACTTGATAACAACATTAGTATCTAGAAAAAAATATATAGTAAGCTTGGAAAACGTCACAACATCATTCTTATTTAACAAGATTAGAAGAAAATCAAATCTTGAAAGAGGTCAATATTTGGTTTGGTTGGTCACAAGGAGAATCATAAGAGGTCATCTAGGAGAGTCTAGGAATAGCAAGTTTAGGTCCAAGTTTAGAGGAAAGGGTAAGATGTAGTATTTTCACTGCTATAGCATTTAGATCAGCAAAATTGGAAGGCAAAAGTCTTTTTTTTCCCTCTTAAGTCCATTTTTTTTTTCTCATTTGGATCCTAACAGGTAGCAAAAGATATAGAAATTTTAATTTTATATGGAAACTAAGAGTCAAAAATAAGGACCAAAACATTGGAATTGATTTTGGCACTCATTTCTACAGTTGATCCCATTGATTTTTGCAAGAGTGAGGCTTGAGTAGAACAACTTGAAGGTAGGTTCACCTTTATCTTCTTTTTTCTCTTCTTCTCTATCTCTTCCCCATCTTCCCAATTTCTCTCTCCCTAAGCCTATATTCTTAACCTCCTATCTCCCTCCTCTTTATCTTCCCCAATCTTTCCAATCTCTCTTGCGTCATCTTCAAATCACACACTTGGTCACAATTTTATTAGGATTAAAAATTATTGTGAATTGTGTGTGAGGTAGAAAACGAGATTCCATTAGAGCAAAGGAACAAGATCATGTCTCTTGTTCTTCCATAGGTGCCTTTTCTATGTTGTTTAGTAGGAAAAATTTTGAATTTCTTGCTAGCACCTTCAAAGACGGAAATCTCTTAGCCTTTATATTTATGATAAGAAACCTTTTTCTGATAGCAATTGAAAGCCTTCATGCTACGTATGAATTCCAACTTTGTTGTGGCATAGCCACTTCTCTATTACTTATACAAGAAGACAATATTGATAGAGAGATCATCTGCTGTAAGTTCTTCAAAGGTTTCAAGATAATTCTAGAGGGCAATAATTCAAGTAATGCCACGTCACTATATTCCCCATGTTCAATGTCTTTACTCTCACCAAATTTTATTTATGGTGTGATTTTTTTATTCAATTCCATTCATTTAATCGTGTATCCAAATGACAAAATTCTTAATTCTACATAATTGAATTTTATTGTTTTTAATTCTTCAGAATTTTATTCAATTGGTCAAATCCAAACACAACCTACAATAAATATGAGCACATTAAGAAGGATTTTCAGGAATGTGCTGACAGAAATACGTAATCCAAGTACAGTAGAGGCAATTAGGAACATGGGATAAGTTGGAAACATTCTCATAGTCTCTAAGAGTACGATCACTTATTCTAATTATGAATATATGTTAGATTCATAACATCTTGTTCACACATGCTCCAGGAAAAAATATTTTGTTACATTCCAAGAGAAGAAGAAATGTGTTGTCCTCTTGGGTGAGGAGTTCACTTGTGACATCATGAGTATTGGGATTGTAAATATCAGCATGTTAGATGGAGTGGGTCATACTTTGGAGGGTGTGACATGTGTCTAAAGATGTGAAGGAATATATTATCACTAGGCTGATTGGACTCCTTGGGTTATAGGTATTCAATTCCAAATGGGGCCATGAAAATCATACGTGGTTGTATGGTTATAATGAAGGGAGAGAAGTGTAACGGTTTGTATCATCTAATGGGGAACAAGGTGATAAATATTATTCATTTGATCTTGATGGAAAGTTAAAAATGGGGTGCATGTAGTAACAAGTGCTTGTGTAGGGTTTCTTTTACAATTGAAGCAAACATTGGTGTTCTAGGTTTTAGGTGGTAGAAGATGATGAAACAATTCTTACAGTTGGAGATGATAGATTGAGGCCCCTCTCTTGAGTTAACTAGGAGACTAGACAAGTGCATTGACCATTTTATGATTGAGTCAAATACATTTAAGATCGAATTGATTTGATGGTATGTATAGTTGGAGGTTTTTCGAGGCCAATGATTATTTGCAATGATTAAAAAATACATTATTTGATTCAAGTTTAAGGATGAAGTGCAAGCATAGATGGTGCAGAGTCTATTAAGGAGGACAAGTGTAGAGTTATATCCATGGTGCTTTTGGAGTGTGAGCCAAGATGATATGTTAAACGTCACAAAATTTTGTGTCTTAGCAAAGATACAAATGGAGCCAACTTCTAAAAAGGATCTTCAAAGTGGCTACAAATATACCAAGCTAGAGATTGTTATTTTGGGAAGTTTTCAACCAAAAGATGACTCCTTCACTTTGAGGGAGTAGGGATATAAGAGGACTTTTTATGTAAGAGAGTTTCTCAAAAAAGAAAAAAAAAACAAGAGAGATTATTTTATTCTTTATTTTCTAAGGTTTTCTCATTGAATTAGAGAAATAGAAAAAAATATTTTCTTCATTGTGAGAAAATATGCATTCTCCAGATTGTGAGACAAAGTGAGAATGGTGTTCTTCATTGTTTAAAGAGTGTTATAAATGTAATGGGTTCTTGGCTTTTCTTGAGACTTGAGTTTGAGCAAATAAAAGGGGAAAATCTATTCTATTGTAACTTGTTTTTCTCTAGTTTATTTTGAAGAACATTCAATACTTATGGACATAACTTGTCTATAAAAAAATGCTTATGAACGTAGACCAAAAAGTCGTACCTCGTATTATATGTGTCCTTGTGATTGTGAATGGTTTGGCCCATATCTCATTGTGTGGTATATCAAAGTTGTTTCTGCTGTACTAACAATTAATATCATAGCTTCTTGTTCATGTTTGGGAGGTAAAAGGATAAAACCGGTGAGTAAAAAAACTAGTTAGGTTACTTTCTAAAATCTTCGAGTCAATTTATGATGACAATAAAGGTTTTCATCAATCAATGATCTATGAGACCATTTGATAAAATAGTAGTTTCACTCTTTGACTAAAAAGAGTAAAAGACTTGTTGGTATAATAAGACTTGTACAAGGAATTAAAAGGAAAGAGAGGCAAGTTTACAGAGACGAAGGATGATGAATAACAAGACATAACGATGACAACAGTCGCCAGAATTTGTTTCTATCTTGCAAATCACGTGTTAATTAACATTATGGGTGAAGATTTGACACCAAATTTATGGGATTAGTTAGAGATACTCTACATAGGAAAGAGTCTTTTGACACTGAATTTTTTTTTTTTATCAAAAAAAAAAAAAAACACAGGAAAAAGTCAGCAGCAAACGTGATTTGAATTGAATAACTAAACCCTAACTCAAAAAACCGAGCGTACTGACAAATTCCCATGTGATAGACAGCATTGCACTCAAGTCTATAGTAGGTTGATCTGGGTTGGATCAGAAAACGCCCAAACCTTACCCGATCCAAATTCAAACCGATTGAAATTAGCCCAACCTAACCTAGAAAATCCCAGGTGGGCTGGTGGGTCGGTCAGGAATTGCCATCTTTAATCACAACCCTTGCAGTAATGAGACAATAAGGTCGCTTTTAATTATGTTTGTTGATGCCAAGGCTCGCACACATCCAAAACAGAGCTAGCACTTCATGAATTTTACACAGTAACAAGCACAGAACACCAAACAGCACTCAAGTGAGAAACCACGTAAACCAATCGTTCACAGCAGGAGGTACTCACTTGCCTTTTTATCTCTCAACTATAAAAACCCTTTAATCTCCCCTACTTCAATCTATAGTCATATATATTTCTATATACTACCTCTCCCTATCACTCATACAGAGACACACACCTCACCCACTTGAGCATCTCTTCTCAGATAATCGAACTATGTACACTGAAAAGAAGAAAGGTCTTGACGACTGGGAATACATCAACCATCTTTATGTTGGTGTTTAAAATGATAGCTGTTGTTACCCGGGCATGCTCTGCATTAGCTGGGCTAGTGCGTTATGGCTCAATAGCTAGGCCAGTGCTATCACAGCTCTAACTTTTGAGCATCCTCTGTTATCATCTCTTGGGCTATCACAGCTCTAACTTTTGAGCATTAGCCCCAGATCTTTCTTTGACTCAACCAAAGTTGGAATAAGTCCGAACTGCCCTGATTTACTGATCTTCTCTATTATTTAGTAATTTTTAATGTCCAATTTTACATGCAAGGAAATCAAGTAGGGACACAGAGCAAGACGTTTGGTAACAAAACTTTAATGAACTTGTTCGAGTGTGCCTTCTTCTGATGTAATTTTACCAACTTCGTCATGTACTTAATACGTTGGATTGCAGCAAAAATTGGAGGCATTTATAATTCTTTACACTAACCCAATTGATATATCTGGGGCTACTAAATGTTGGGTTCATTAACAGCAGATATTTACTGCACGGAGTATGGTGGCACAGGTTCCAAACCACAAAAGACTAAACTCCGGCTGTTGTCTAAAAATCTTTTCATCATGTTACATAAATGTATGGATTTAGATAAATGCCAGAGGTTCATATATGTGTGCTTGCACATTGCACTTTGCCATTCATGTTTGTTCCTACACTCACAATCTTTTCATCTCTGCTTCTATTCTTGTTCATTGACCCTCTCGTATTTAATGAGGTAGAAAAGGTGTAATTACAAACCAGTTAGATTGCAGTCTTCTTCGGTTGCTGGTATGGATGTGCCAATGGTTGTTTGTTTTCTTGTGTTTGTTTCATCTTCTCTTCTGCCTTGTGTGAAGGCAAACTCAGAAATCAAGGCCAAGTGATCACTGCCCAATCTCTGCACAGATTAGGAAATCAGTTAAGTTGTAACTCCTTTTACAAGTAACCTCGCTACACATTCAATGTAAGACATTCAAAGCCCCAGATCTATACAAACCATTGAGAAGTTTGACGGTTCAATCACCCCCAACCATCACACAGCAAATATAAAAATAAAAAATCAAATAAAAATACTATATATATATATATATGAGGGATCATCCACTGATTGACCTGAGCAGCAAAAGTTCCAGCGCGATAGAAGAGCAGGTGTTAAGGGAGTCCAAACTCAAAGCTTTGCATCTTGCCAACTGACTGATGTCTGAATATTAGTTACCTATCATCTAGTTCTGGTTAGTATTTGCAAATGCTTGATCAAACAGTTGGAATTAGCCATGTATGAGAACTAAGCGCACTGGTGGCAATTTTAATGGAAAGACAAACCAGAGATGTGTTATTGGATAAATTATCCACAACAAATGGATATAGCCATACATTTTACTTGGGCATGAACACTCATACACCAAGTCAGCCGAGCTAGTGTCAAGTTAGTGATCATTAAGAGAAGATGTTGCAACTGAAGAGATTAGTCCTACTAAATGGTCGAGACAGCACTATCCCTACTTTTTGACATACTAATCAGAAGGAAAGATTCATAAGCATAATTTGTGTCAAAGGGAAAACAACATATAATTCAAAAATCTTTCAAGTATATCCAAATGAAGCTTAGGCATTAAGATCTATGCCACAGGCAAAGGAACTCACAGATAAATCCCCATATATGAACAATAATACAACAGACTAGTGCTAGTGTGTTCAGAAAGCTTGTGAGGAACAAACCTCAACCAGGAGGTCCGTGTCCGTTTTTCAATAGAACTCAATCTAGGGAGACCTGGTGATGAGATTTCTTAAGGGCCTTCCCCCCCTCCTTATACAGAAATCAGCCACAAATTCCCAACATATGCTTAAGAACTAATATTATACTGGATTCGAGGAAAGGAAAAAGGATATGCACGACTGGCAGTTAGAACCACAATATTTTAAAACTTTACTCAAAACCTCCAATATTGAATTCAGCTCCCACCCTAAGCTTTCAGCTTCAATGTCCAAAGATGGAACCTTTTCTACACCTCACTCTCAAAAAAGTTAGGGCTTATTAATCTACTTAATTCATTACTAAAGTGAAAAAGATCTCTCTCTCTCAAAAATTTCTCAGATGACTGAGGACTAAGCAGTAAATATGAGATAATGTAGCATATGCATGATATGTTGAGGTTTATGTGCACATGTACTCAAGGGTAATTTGGTCTTCTTTGCTTTTGTACTCTATATTGTATGTATGGTGTACCATACAACAACAAACAACAAACAGCCTTGTCCCAACTATTTGGGGTCGGCTACACAAATCCTGTTCCGCCATTACGGTGTACCATCCTTGTATTAATATAAATATCAATACACATGTGAGAGTGAAATACACACTCTCACTACTTCACTCATATGAATAGACTGCTTCTCGAGTACAAAAAATCGACAGAAAACTCCAAATCTAAAAATCTGTCCAATCTGAGGTCATCCATGGCACCCGCAAGGTATTAACTAGTGATCAATAGCAAATCTCCTTAAGTTCATTGATGTATTCTGTTACCAAAGTAAAGATAAAGACTAGTTGATTCGTATTTCTGTTACTGCAAATTAATTAAATATTCATCTCCAAGCTTTCCCCAAATAGTTGGGATAAGGCTGTTTGTTGTTGTTTGTTGTTGTTGTTGTCATCTCCAAGCTTTCTCTTTAGTTTGCTTTATTTGCTTTAAGTAGTTTCAATCAGAGGTAACTATCTCTCGATATAGGGAAAGAGGTACAATTAAAAATCTCTAAATCTAAGATTGGAAAGGTTGGTACCCTCTTTAAACAAACACTCAACTATTTGATAGAATCAAATAGTAGGATATTTGAAACACACAAGTTTTTTGTAACAAAATTTGGTGTTACAAGTGGTCAACTTACGTAGAGTTACTGCACAAAAAAAAAATAAAAAAATAATAGTGATAAAATAAGTTATATACCAAAATAATCAAACTGCTTCCACAAATTGGCGCCAAAGAAATGTGAGATCATCATCATCTATAACCAGGTCCAGCCCTAGATTACTGACATAAATTTCAGCGTGTATTAAAATCTTGCTCTCCTGCTATAGCTTCCAATCTCAAAACTTCCCAAATTGAAATGTGGAAGGAGAATCTTTGAAGTGAACTTGTTCAAGTTCAAAATTAAGTCATATGTCAATTTATTTCAGCTAGAATCTGGTTTGGTGAATGGAGGGGAAAAAACAAAAAATAAATAGCTAAATTTATGTGCATGCTATTCAACTTATTGATAAAAAGCTCTATGAAGTTACCCACCAAAAAAAAAGCTCCATGAAGTTATCACGTGATGGAACTCCTGTAAAGTGTTTAAAGCCCCACAAAAGTGTCTTTTGTAAGTAACTCCTATGGAGTTTCAAGACGCTTTAGCAGGTGTTTAGTAACGACGATTTTAGCATTGGAACATTGACAAAACACTGATGGGCTGTAGGTCTCAATGTCAAAACTACTCAAACTTGTTTTCATTTAAAAATTATGTGTTTTAGGGGGACTATAATGTAAGGCCCATGACCTATATCATTGTACATAAGCCCCACTTATAAGCGAGGGTATTTAAGTAGATCAAAGTTTATGATATAAAAAAAGGGAAGAGACCATACGTTTTGGTCATTCTCTCAATTTCCCAAATATGCTCTCATTCCATCTTACATTTCTCTCTCCTCTTCTTTCTCTCCTTTCTTCTGCAAGTCAGGTTTATATTCTACTATATGCACACACAATAAAGACTTTAGGGATAAACTAGAGGTAACACTACACCAATACCACATGCAAACTCCAACTGGTCTTCAAATAAAACTCCGTTTTCATCACCAAAGAACCTCAAATAAGAAGCATTCATACCTCGCTTGGAAGGCCACCTGTTTTTCGTAGAATATCAATTGGTGGAGTGTCTAGAACTCTTGTAGGGATGAGGCCATCCGAATACCTGTATACAGTAAAAATGAATTGACTGATGTATTAGTATGCTATTAAAACCCTGACCCATGTACAGGTATGTTCCTCGAACCTCACAAAGAAGCATATTTACCAGAGATAGTCAACAGTTCCAAGAAAGTTCGAGTGATATGTAGTAGCTAATGGTTCACCATGGTAGCCTCTAGTCCTTGAAGATGCCTGGACACATTAAACATTGTATTTGAAAATTTTGACATCAACTTCGGAGATTATACACAGAAGAACAAAAAGTTCAATGAAAAACAACTAGTTCAGTGACCTTCACAGCAGCATAGGAGCTGTTGAGCTTCAAGGAATGCTCAACAACTCTGACGTTGGAACTGCCAGTCACATTTGTCACCTCTTCATCAGTCCAGCAATTCTTCAAGAATCTGAAATGAAAAGCACTTACGCATTGGTCATATATGCCAACCTAAGAAACGGAAAATTTGACCCAGGGTACAGAACTTCAGATTTAGGTATAAATGTCAGAGGGATGAGGTACTGATACAGTCTTTGACGTTACCAACATCAGCCTTTGTCATGGTAAGCTTCATATAAATGTGGCAGCAACTTGACCAAGTCAGCACCGCTCATATCAGTTTGGCTAAATTGCACACCCAGTTCCAATTTTTAATCCATGGAGCAAATAGAACATACTGTATCCGTGCAGCATCTGATGATACAAATAAACTTACTTGTCCACTAAAATAAACGGTCTCCTCCCTCCAAATTGAGCAGGATGACAACTCCTTTGGCCAGATAAATTCCTTCTATCATATAACATGATATCCAGCTGCAAATGAGGAACACAACGCATTTCAAGAAACCTACATAATTATACCACGGAAAATAAATTGATTCATGATTTTATAATAACTATGGTCAATTTTTTTTATTTATTTTATATAACAAAATTGTCATTTGAAGTACCATATAGAATAGATAACAGTAAATGAGATAATGTTCACATTACTGAACAAACATTTACCTCTGACGATGACAAGAACTTATAAACTGCACTCTGCAGATAAGTAAGAACAAACTTATCATTTCATATCATTATATCATAAAAGATAATTCAGCGTCCTAATTCTTAGGTTACTACACCTGAGGAGTGCTGTTGAAATCACCAGCAAGCACAACAGGGACATTACCCCATTTCTCAGACAGAGCTTTTGCCCTCAACAAGAGCATTCGGATCTGCAAAAAAGAACAATTCCTATTCAATCACATTAAAGAATTAACAAAGTATATACCGAAGCCTGGCCTAACATAGGCTGATAAGAAACAAATTTTTTTTTGGGAACTTCCCCTCAACTAATGTCCTTTCAATCCCTCTTAAGGGCAAATGTCCAGGCATGCAATACATTTATATTTTTTTCCCATTTAACCATTACTGAGTTTAGAGACTCCATTATCAATAAGCACACAATTACAGAACGGATCCTCTCCTGCCGCCTTATGGCCTGTTAAGGTCCTGTCTAACAGGTGGCATGACACAATTGGTGGGAAAAGAGAGAATCCTTTTTGACACCATTAGCTTCCCACTTGCCCTAAATCCTAGTTTTCCTAGCAGGGTTATTAATGTTGATGTACACTACCAACAATTTTAATAGCAATTAATTTGTTGGGGGTGGGAGAAGATAAATTACATGTTCTCTGACTTTTTCACTTATCACCTCCTGTGTGTGTGTGCGCGTGTGCATGTGCGTGTTTGTATGTAACATCCTACCATAGTTTTTTCCCTTCAACTTGGTAAAAGAAGGTTTTTTGACATATCAATGGAATGATAATCCAAAAATTGAAGCTGGAATTTTGTAGGATGACAATCAGGATTACAACAGTACTGCTAATGCCAATACCCATAAAATAAAAAATCTAAAAAAGTTGTTACCTCCATTAGTCATCGAATCATAAACATTTAATCTCACGAAAATCTCAACAATATTTCACGAGATTATTTAATAAAAAAATCCAAGTGAGAAACCAATCTCTTCTAATCTATGAGAACATGGTAAGGTTTATAACACATTGTAGAATTAAGTGACAAATCATGTAAACAACAAAAAATTATTTGAGAATATTAATGCACCTCAAGAGAACCAGCACAAAAGCCAATTTAAGTCACCTACTTCAAAGTTGTTTGGATTAGCATGAAAAAGTTAGTTACCCATTTCATGCAATATATAGATATAATTTTGAAGGAACTTACTTGCCCTAATTTAATATCCCCTCGACTTGGGTTGAAAAGTACATGGATATTCCCAACCACTACTCTCCTTGAGTCAGCCCTACACATCTACCTGTATGGGGCAAAGTAAGATAAAGAAAGGACATACAATGCAAAGTAAAATACAGAAAGGACATGCAAAATCATATTATAATTTACACGATATATGAACCAACTCCATTCACATTAAAATTAGTACGATTGCATATAACTTTGTTTGGCACAAATGAATAAACAATTTTCCTTTGCAATGTATTAAAGATGTCAGGAGATGAGTGGGTGACTGCCAAGAACTTGGTCACCTATGAAGCACCTAGGTGATTAAAACAAATGTTTTTAAATTGAAAAATGATAACACTATCTAATTTTATTTTTATTACCCATTAAATAATTTTATTGGTACAAATAAACACACTAATACTAGCTGCCACTCACTGCTTACTAATAACTATGTCCAATTAATCAGATAATAGTTAAAATTAACAAAGCATGAACCACCAATGACCCCACAACTCTGCCTCTCCCACCTTGATTTAGTGTTCTAAGACACTTTGTGAATGAACTCTAATTGAATGTACAAGAAAAGAGGACTAGGGAAACTATTGGAAAGGAGGAATTTTCCCAAAATCTCTTCCTAATTTTCAAAGAATGAGACATGTGAGAAGAGGTTTATTTCCCACATCATTAAAGGTGCTGAAGAAAGTAAAAAAGAAAGAGAGAGATAAACTACTCTTTCATATTGTTTAGAAACAATCTTCTTCTCTGTATATGCAGATAGTATCCTAGGAGGATCCGCCACCTAGCATCCATTTTAGGTAGCATGGATCACCTCACCTAGGTGAGTGCATAGAAAGGATTGTGGGCCTCGAAATATTCATCCCCAAGCTTAGCGAAACTATATGACTATCCTAACGGCCTATAGAATGAGCTAGCAAAACATCCAGCCAATGGAGACCCACATCTAGAAGTAACATGTTTTCCTTTTATTAAGTATTATAAGTAGGAGTAAGAATGTAGATGACAAGCAGTGGATGCAGCACAAGATGTTGTGTGGTTTGTGAACAGATGCAAAGATTGTCTAGGTGTTTGTGATGTGTTGGAATTGTGTAGTTCCTGAGACTTGGTTTATCTTGCCAATAATATGAGAAGAAGAAGAAGAAGAAGAAAGAAAGGAGAGAAGAGAAGGGCAGAGAAAGAGAGAATGTTAACACATGAATCGTATGAGTAGGGTATACTCATACATTGATATTTATACCAACATCTTTATTAATATACCATAGTATGGGTCTTCAATACCCTTATGACATAGATACCCTTACAATATACAACACTCCCCCTCAAGCTGAGGAATAGATATCAATCATTCC
>JAOXJP010007668.1:0-17988 GCA_025762735.1 Platanus orientalis | reverse complement strand
ACTCTTTCTTGGACTTTGACATAGTACATTACAACTCATTTGTTTTGACCATGGGATTGACAATACATTTCTTAACACAACAAGCCATAACCCCTTCCTATCCCCTCATTTCATTCCTCCACCAACATTCCTTGAACTTGCCGACTTCCTACCACTTCATTACCAACTCACCAACATCCCACCACCACCCAGAATCCAATGCTGTTGAACAAGGTCCCACTCAGCTACTTGGTAGGGGAGACCTCAGAGCCACAGTTGACAGATGAAGACTTCAAGGAACTCATGGCCTTCATCACCCAATCTGGAAGGGTTTCCAAGATGGTAACCTTCTTACATCCAGAGGGTAAGAGAAAAGGGAAGATGAAAGAAGAAGATAGTGAGATAGAGGTACAAAAGAAAGAAAGAGAAGAAGAGAAGAGAGAGAACAAGCTTTTTGAAGTAGTTTCCTAGAAATCCCATTTATTTTTATAGAATAGTTATCTAAGACACCAGCATAAATCTCCATCTTGGGTCTATTGTTGACATCCGAGCCACATAGAGAAAGGTTCCTTGATATATTCAGGAAAATATGGTGGCATGAGTTTCTACACCATGAGTCATAACTTTTTCTAAAGAGGAAATTCCTGAAGTTGACACTTTATACAATAAAGCCATCTACATGACTGTGCACCACTTAAACATGTGCATTCCCCTGATTTTGGTAGACAATGGTTCTACCCTGAATATTTGCACCAGGGACACCCTGGACACATTGGGAATCCCTCTCGAGAATGTGACCCAACTCAGATGACATAAGGTCCTTTGACAAATCGGTTAATAAAAGCCAGGGAGAAGTAGATATTCCCCTAATGATAGAAGGAAGAATATATAACGTTCAGTTCTAAATACTAAGCATACCATCCTCCTTCACAATTTTGTTGGGAAGACCATGGATCCACCAAGTAGGCACTATTCCATTATCTACACTTTAGAAGGGTCAAGTTCATTGTCGATGAGGAAGTGGTCACCATCTGTACCGATTCAAATGTAATTTTAAGAATAAGACAGAAAGTGCTCGAGGTTAGGAATCAACAAGCTCCAAAGACCTACAACTCCTACTAGTTCAAGGTGGTACACAAAGAGAAGGTGGCTACAGACTTAAAAAGGAGGGTTGAGGCGCTCCTACCAAAGTTTCAAATGATGGTCAAAATGAAGTTCAACCCGAACAAAAGATTGGGCTCGTATTCATAAGGCAGGAAGAACCTGATCAAATCCATCAAGGTACATTACAAAGCAGGCTTGGGGTTCAAGACATTCTTGAAAAACCAAATCAGATGGGGTAAAATGAAAAGGCGAGCTGGTCTCAGAGCCCACAAGAACTTTGTCTTCATTTCTGAGCTATCATCCTCTCCCTAGAAAACATGCATCACCTTCTCAAATAAGCCACAAACTTTGACCTTCTCATCAATACCACCAATAGTCAGCACAAGAAGTGCAAATTCAAAGCCTATCATCATTCCCCCTCCAAGTGTCAACCATTTTCCCATCTATCCTCTTAAAATTGCTCCTCAATCCCTACCCCTAGTGGAATTATTCTAGCATCTTCCATACTTCAACTCTACACCGTCCATCCCTAAGGTCGGGGAAAGTTCAAACCCCAACACCTCAGAACATAGGGAGGACACCTCTCCTTTAAGTCTACTATCATTGCTAGGCGACGTCAGGGAAGCACTATGATGAATGATTGCAAGTCGAGAACTAAATTTGAATAATCTTGATCCTAACCAGGTCAACATACCCGAAGCATGGATACCTTGGAACAGATTAGATTATCCAACAAAGTCGTGATAGAGGATCAGGTTGGTCATTGATTGAGAATGAAGCCTTCAGCAATGCAAGTTTCTTGTTGTTTTCAATTTCTTTTTCAAAGTCTTTCTATTTTCACCCTGTAATAAGAACTACGTATGACTTGATCCCTACCAATTCATATTGTCAAAGCATTAGACCACTATAAATATAGTGGGTACGTAGGCAACCTGAGACATAACTTTAGGTTTAGTCACTTTTTGGGAAAAAAATTATTTTCTTTTTGTTTGTTACCCTTGTAAAGAAATAAATGCATGCGGCTTGATCTTGACAAACCAATGTTTTTATCATATGACCAATGCCAAAAGTCAAGTATGTAGGCAACCTAAGAAGTAACTTCAGGTCTAACTATTTTTCCATATAAAAAAATCAAGTTAGTCAACCCTTAAGACCAGAACTACGTGTAAGTTGATCCTGACTGACTAACTTTACTAAGCTTGTGATCAGTGCAAACAGTGGATATGTAGGCATCTTGGAGCTTGACTCTAAGGCCAGTTGCTCCTCGGGTATTAAATACCCTTTTTATTCAAAAATTATTCTAAAAACATTTCTTTTCAAAATAAAATAGGAACAAGAGGAATGGAGTGATTAAGAAGTAATACTAAAAGAGGTTATTGACAATTTTGAATGTCAAGAGAACCAAAATCTTCCAATGGTAGATGACCTTCAAGAGGTGAATCTTGGGTCTGAAATCTCACCTAGAATTGTAAAAATTAGGATCCCTAGCACTTCAAATCTAGTACATGCCCTAGTAAATTTACTTTGAGAGTACATAGACATCTTTGCATGGACTTATGCAGACCTGCCTAGTCTAGACACAGATCTTGTCACCCATAAGCTTCCCACCAACCCAAACATCCATCCCATCAAACAAAAGCCTAGGCATCTATGACCAAAATGGTCCCTTGCCCTTAAATAAGAAATACAAAAACAACTTGAAGCCAACTTTATTTTGTTAGTCCAATATCCCCATTGGTTAGCCAACATCATCCCTATACCCAAGAGGGATGGCAAGGTTTGAATGTGTATTGACTACAAAGACCTGCACAAAGCCAGCCCTAAATATAATTTCCCTCTCCCCCACATTGATGTGATTATTAATAGTACTATTAGACATGAGATGATGTCCTTTATGGATGGGTTCTCTGGCTACAACCAGATTAAGATGGTTATGGAAGACCGTAAGAAGATTGTTTTAATTACGCCTTGGGACATCTTCTGTTGCAAGGTTATGCCCTTTGGTCTCAAGAACACAGGAGCAACCTATCAATGGGCCATGACTGCCCTCTTTCATGACATGATCCACTAAGAGATGGAAGTCTTCGTCGATGACATGATTGTCAAATCCCACCACTGGGAGGATCATCTGAAACATCTACAGAAGTTGTTTGTTTGTTTGAGAAAGTACAAGCTAAAGTTGAATCCAAGCAACTGTATCTTTGGAGCCTCAGATGAAAAATTGTTAAGCTTCATCATCAGTGAAAGAGGCATCGAGGTCGACCCTACTAAGGTCAAAGAAATCATTGAAATGCCTGCACCACACATAGAGAAAGATGTATGCAGTTTCCTAGGCCATATCCAATACATCAACCAGTTCATTGTCCAACTTACTCCCATTTGTGAGCCCCTTTTCAAATTATTGAGGAAGAACATTCCAACTAAATGGAACGACGACTACCAGCCTGCCTTTGACAAGATTAAGAAGTATATGTTGAGCCCGCTTGTGTTAATCTCTCCAGAGCCAAATCGGCCATTGATTTTATATTTGACAGCATATGACAATTTTATGGGATACACACTGGGATAACATGACAAGTTAGGAAGAAAGGAACAAGCCATTTACTATTTGAGCAAGCATTTTATGGACTATAAAACAAGATACACCCCTCCTGAGAAAACTTACTTAGCTTTGGTGTATACTACCAAGAGACTATGGCATTACTTCATTTCCTACAAAGTGTTCTTGATTTCCTAAATAGATCCCATCAAGTATCTATTTGGGAAACCAACAACCGTAGGGAGAACTGCTCGTTGGCTCATGATGTTATCCAAATTTGACATCACTTATGTCTCATAGAAAGCTATCAAGGGGCAAGCCACAGCTGACTTCCTTGCAGATAAACCAATTGATGAACCTTCATCCCTGAGCTTCAACTTCCTAGATAAGCATATCCTTTGCATTGAAGTCAAACTGAACAAGATTGTTAGATGGAAGATGTGTTTTGATGAAGCCATAAACTAAGTAGGCAACGAGGTTGGAGCTATCCTCGTTTATCCTACTGGTGCCCTCATCCCAATTATCGCAAGACTCTACTTCTTATGCACCAACAACATAGCCGAATATAAAGCTTGCATCATCGGTTTGAAACCAACCATTGACTTGGGCATTGATGAGATAGAAGTTTATGGAGATTCAACACTGGTCATATTCCAAGCTACAGGAGATTAGTTCATCTGAGAAGAAAATTTCCTGGACTACCATGAGTGCCTACAGATGCTTTCCAAGAGTTCTGAATACTTGACTTTCAACTACATAGGCAGAAACATAAATTAGTTTATAGATGTTTTAGCTACATTATCCTCGATGATTAACATCCATCAAGGAGCATAAATGTGACCGATTGAAATCGAACAAAGAATTCAGCTAGCCTACTGTCTTCATATTACAACAATAGACTTGAATAGGGAAACCTGGTTCTTTGACATCAAGAATTATCTTGAAGATCAAACTCTTACCTCTATGGCTTTTAAAAATGACCAGTGTGCCCTCCGAAGATTGACAACATAATTTGTTTTTCATAGTGGGACCCTATACAAAAAAGGTCCCATCATCATGTCCTTCTGAGATGTGTAAATAAATTTGAGGCTTCCACTATCATTGATGACATTCACGGAAGAGAGTACGACCTACACATGAACGGGCTCATGCTAGCAAAGAAGATTCTATAGTTAGGTTATAACTGGTCAACAATGGAAATAGATTATTGTCGTCATGTAAAGAAGTGCCACACTTGTTAGTCCTAAGCTAACATTATCAAAGCACCAGCCTCTTAACTGCACAATTTGACTACTTCTTGGCCTTTCTTCATGTGGGGAATTTTGTAATAGGGGTCATTCCTCGGAAGGCAGCCAACGGACATCTGTACATCATTCTAGCTATTGACTATTTCACCAAATAGGTCGAGGTTGTATCCTTATCAGTAGTCACAATGAAGACCACAACCATATTTGTACGAAGAGACATCATTTGCCGATATGGTGTTCTAAGCAAAATCATCATTGACAATGCACCTATGACCACAGTCCTAAATGCCTCAGAATCCTGCTCAATGATGTCATAAACACTAGCTTGAATCATTAGCCTCAGTCTCACATCAGTGGGCCAAGTGGTGGAGTCCTTTGAAAGAGGACAATCTCGAATCATGTGGCCAACCTGGCCGCATTTAAATCGTGCTCCAATCTCCTTGAAGCACAGTTTAAAGTGTGGCTTTTGTCATTTTGGATATACTATTGCCACCCTCTTCATCTCGGTCTCCCTATGAACTCACCGAAAACCATCAAGACTAGTAGCCTCCTTCTTATGAAACCTATTAGGAGGGAGTCGTGTAACACCCCGTACCATGAAACATATATTACTGTACATGTGTCACACTTAGAATGCTAACACATGTCACATAAGTTATGTACATACACAGGACCACTTAAATGCACATATGTTGATCTGAATGTTGGCATAACTTTAGAAAGGCACCAACGAAAATGTAGAAAGAATCTAGGAGTAAAACTTATACCTTTGGATAGGCATAGAAGTCTAGAGTCTCATAAAATGAAAAGCAAGTGAAATAGACACCAAACAAAAAAGTTAAAGGCAATTTACTAAGCAAGGAAAAAAAAGGTCAATGACATGACAAGTTTTGAAGCTATCTTAAACAGATGACACAACTTCATAATTAAATATTTATCAATCCTGTAGGAATCACCCTAAAACTAATATATTCTTAAAATATCCATGAGCCTACTTTCCAATGTGATAAACGGTGAGTGAATTGAAGTTTTCTAGAAGAAGTTATGACAATTTTCCCAAAAACTGTCTATCTCGCATGATTTGGTATGAATCAATAGATTTTGAGGTAACTTTAAATACACCAACAAAAATGTAGAACTAATTAGAGATCATGCCTTATTGATTTGAAAATCTCTTGAAATTGAGTTTCCGAAAAAAAAAAATGGTGACTGAATCCGAGTTCTGTAGACAAAGTTATGGTTGTATTTACGTCGGGTGTCTATGTTGGAAAAATTCTGGTGGGATGACATCATCAAAGTGAAAAAATTTGTACAATTACGATTTTTACAAAATTTTAAGGACTTTTTCACTAGAAACCTACCTAAACACAAAGTATATGCATAGAAGCAAGATTACTCTCAATTAGACTCAAGACAAGAGTCTATTCCTCTCCAAAACAACTTGGTAATATGGATTTACAGTATGAACACATCAAAGTTGTGTGGCTACCTCTCACATATAGATATACCAATACCAAAGCATAGAGTAAGGTAGCTTAAAACACCTCCAAGAATGCCTTAATCCCTTCAATATTTTTGTCTATTGATTATCGTTGATTAATAGGGATTAGGACCTTTATTTATAGAGGAAAAACCAAGGTTTTTCAAGCCCTAGCGGTTCTATTACAGTTGTACAATGACTAGCCATTATTGTAATTTGAATTATAACAAATTTCCAAATTTGGGGATATTCTAAAGTGGTTTCCCTGAGAAGATTAGAGCGCTCGGATGGTTCCCTCGAGCGCTCAAACCCTTGTGAGTTCCATTCCTTTTAATTTTTGGGATTTTTGAATAAATTAGAACTTGGAACTTGGTTCGAGGTCAATTTTAGGGTCATGATATGGTTTTTAGATCTTCCTAATTGATGCCATTTTAGACAAGTCCAACTTGTCCTCTTATATGTTCAATACTAAGTGCATGTCAACTTGGCCTCTTAAAGTTCTTCAATTATCATGAGTAGACTTGAGTAGATTGTGAAACTTTCATTCTTGATCTGGTGTTGCTTGTTGGAGTTGCTTGTGCTTAGTCCTTGGTTCTTTGCACTTTACAGACCCAATTACATAGACCCAAAGCCTAATACAAATCATCTAACCTTGGCATGAAATTGACAATACCTATGCACTTAACATCATTTCTCAATTTGGATACTAATTTGTGAGATATACTATTTATTATTGAAGAATTATTGTTGAAACCATCATTTGTTGGAATCTAAAGAAGTTTTTTATCTCATCTTCCATTTTATTGATAGATTCATGAAATTTTATTGTAATTCTTATATTTAAACATGTAATTGGCATGGATCTATAATCATTTTGATATGAATCCATATGAATCATCTATTATGAATTGCGCCATGAATGTTCTATATAAATTTCATTTAAATTCCACAAATATATATATGAAATCATTTGATTTATCATGAAATTAATTACAAGAAATTGATTATTATTGAATCCAAGTATGATTTGACTTTCGATTTCACATATTGACTATGATAAATGATTAATTAATTGAATATCTCTATTCCTTTAAACTAATTAAAGGTTACATATGATGAAAAATCATTTGAACTATGAAATTATAAATTCCTTCAATTTAATTGAACAAATATGATCTAATTAAGTGAATATTGAACCATTGAATATGAATCATGACCGAATTGATTATTAGAACCTATGGAATCATCTTATAACTTGAGACTTATGATTTTTTATCGATTTATATCCAAAATCGAGCTAAATTGCTCAAAATGATTGAATATAATGTGAATACTATGTTTTGAAATTGATTTGAATATGACTAACAAGATGAAATGATAGCACTAATTGAACTCTCATTGAATTGATTGAATGTTCATAAATCTTACTCCATGTATTGTAAAGTATTGAATTGTTATTAAATTTTGGACTTTCTTACTTATTTTGTGAGAGTTAATTTGTTGACCTATTGATATCATTTGATCAATATCATATAATTATTGTATTGAATCATTTGGATATCATTGAACTATTTGGGACTTGCCCTTGGGTCACAACAAGAAAAATGTTATATGGGACCTGCCATTGACTCGCAACAATGGAAAACATTTTGGGACCTATCCATGGGTCACAACAAGGGAATGATACGAGACCTTCCATTGGGTTGTAGCAATGGTACTTTATAGATGACCACACCAATAATTTATATAGGATCTCCCATTGGGTCACAACAATGGATATTCGATTATTGTATTGATTCATTGAACACTTCGAATATTTTTTTGGGACATTCCATTGGGTTGCAACAATGAAGATTGATATTCTATTATTATTTTGATTCATTGAATTCCTTTGAAAATTGTTTTAGAACCTTCCATTGAGTCACAACAATGGAAATTAATATTTGATTATTGTATTGAACTCTTTTAACCTCTTTAAATATTGTTTTGAACCCATTGAATCATTGAATTCCTTTAAACATCATTTTGGTACCTACCATTGGGTCACAATAATGGTAAATTATCATGTCTTTTGTTTATTGAACTATTGAAATATCAAATCATTAAACCATATATATTGACATATCAAATCATATTGAACCATGTCTATCAAAATATCGAATCATTGAACCATGTTTATTGAAATATCAAATCATTAAATCATGTTTACTAAAATATTGAATCATCTATTAAAATATCAACTTATTTGAACATTGATTATTGAATCATTGAACCATGGAATATTGAATACCATTGAAAGTTGAACTCATTGATAGATAAATGAGTATATGAACCATTTATTGACAAGTGATATAAATCTATAAGAAAGATCGAAAATAGTTATTGAACCATTGAATCTTGTAAATGCTAACTAGGAAATGTGATATTGTTATCTTTATTGGACCATTGATTCTTAATTTTGTTCTAATATTTTATGACATTTAACTCTCTTTACAACTATTATTCACGATCTGAATTATCATTCATAGTTTCCATTTATCATTGGATTATTGACCATGTTTAGAATATGAAATACTTACATACAAACTATGTTTTAAAATCATGTACTATTATTTAGACTCTTATATTGGTATAGTTTGCATGTATACTTATTGAGCTTGTCAAGCTCACCCAAAATTGGCAACCATCAAAGATGAGGTGTATTTTGAGCTTATGAGAATGATGAATAAGGAATATAAAGTAAAAGAATGATGCTTATAAGAGAGGGAGTTACATTTGACAATCTATCATGTATTTTTTATTTGAAAATGTTGTATAAAGTGATGGTTGATAAACTCAAATTTTGATATATAAATGATAAACATTAAAATTGAGTCATTAAAACAAATATTGGACATATATATGGTCTACGTTTATTTTTCACTACACATGTGGTTAAATGAATAATTATATGCGTTTATGAAAGTTCATGCTTCCGCTACGTTATGTTTCATATGAATATCCAAAATAAAGTTAAATGAGAATTATGAGACCACAAAATAGTATATAAAATATGACATGAAAGGAAGAAAAAGGACAAGAAATTCATGTCACAATCAAATGCGATTCATTGTCAAGTTAGCTTACATTAGCCCAAGATCGGGGCATGACAACTTACGGTATCATAGCAGTCAGTTTGGATTCTATAGTCTTTTAGAGGATGAGGATCATATGCATAAGTATATGGATAATAAGAAAGTATATGAAATTGAGAAATTAAGGATTTATGATTGGATATTAACAATGGAATGACCTTAGAGGATTGATTGATAAACCATCATAGGCTAAATGGTTAGATAGGATAATTGTTATGGTGGTTAAATGTTTAGAGGAAATAATTGTTAGATGTGATGATTTATTGATGGATACAAGACGATTCTAAATGTATTGTTTGTTTAATTATAGGTACAAGATGTATACAAGGATTAATACAAGAGAATCATCCAACACCTTACAAACTAAAGATGATAGAATGGATGGGATTTTAGGGGCCATAAGAAGTTTGACCGAGGTGGAGAAAGACCATGTGAAGCATCATCAGCAAGGTCATGAAAGGAATGGTGGAAATGACAACCATGCAATTGAGCACTTTCAAAGAATGAGGCCACTAGAATTTAGGGGTACTTCGGATCCTATGGAGGCCGAAGCATGGATAATGAACTTAGAAGAGATCTTTGAACTGATTAGATGTGAGGAAAAACAAAAAATACACTTAGATACATTCATGATGAAGGGTGAAGCCAAACATTGGTGGAGAATTGTGAAGGAGATACATAATGGGGAAGATGATGAGCATTGACGTGGAATGCATTTTTGCAAGTCTTTAGAGAGAATTACTTTCCACCAAGTGTGTGTGAAGAGAAGGAATTGAAGTTCCTCGAACTTGTCCAATGTAATATGAGTGTTCTTCAATATAAGACAAAGTTCATAGAGTTGTCTTGTTTTGTGCCTTATATTGTTGAAGTTTCAAGGGGGCCTTAAACCGAGCATTTGGACACGCATATCTGTTCTTTGGTTAAAGACATTTATGGATGTGGTTGAAACCACTTGCATTGCAGAGCAAGAATGTGATGCGTTGCAAAGGATTAGAGACAAGGGAAAGAAACCATTTCACCCTTAGAATCACAAGGAGAGCAATGCTTATGGCATAATGAAAAGGAAAGCAATGGAATAGGAGATATTTGAGCCATGTAAGAGATGTGGAAAAAGACACAAAGGCACATGTTATTGGAACACTAGAGCTTGTTTTAGTTGTGGACAAGTTGGCTATCTATCTTGTGACTGCCCCAACAAGAATAGAGTTCAAGCTATCAAGCCGATTGAGGACAAGCAACGTCCAAATGTCAAAAGACGTGTTTTTGCCATCACCTAGAAGGATGTGGAAACATCCAAGACTGTGATTTCAAGTATCATTCCTTTATTTGGTCATGCAGCCCGAGTATTTATTGATTTCGGATCTACACATTCATTTATATCATGTGATTTTACATGACATGCTAGCATCATTCCTAAATTTCTATAGAAGTAAAGAGGTTTAAGAAATCTAACCCAAAGGCTATTAGGACTATGACGGATTCTACAGGCTTGCTTAGTAAGGAAGGCCAAGATGAAATTATGAAGTTCTAAAATCCCAACCCACCATCCCTTTTGCTTTTTTAAAGTTTATCCCACCCAATCCAATAAATTTTTTTATCATTTATACCACTTCCCTACCAGAATTTGCATAGGATAGATTTGATGGCATTACAAATGGATTTGGGGATAAGGAAACAAGACATAGCATAAGCATGAAAGACGACTATAACAAACTTAATAAGAACTTCTTTGCCCGCATAAGACAACAACTTTAACCTTAAACTTTCAATCTAGTTTGATCTTCTATATAAGAGAAAACAGAGATTTATTCTTATCAATAGAGGAAGGGAGACTAAGGTTAGAACTAAGATTGAGAGGTTATTTAATATTTAAAATACCAAGTGATGGCGTATCGGTTAGCAGACACCTCCGCGCCTTTCAGATGGTCTCACTGCTTCTCCAGATCCCTGGTGGAGTGAGCACGGCACACACATAGCAAGAGAGGGTCAGGAAGCTAGGAGCTGGTGGGGGGCCGACCTCTAGCTCTCCGACGGTTAAGTCAGATGACAGAGGGAATGTAGGAGGCTTCTTAAATTAGGGTTTCTATTGTCTCATACCTGGAGAGTGAATTGCTACCCCTATTTATAAGCTTCAGTAGTGGCATATCAAATGAGATCCCGCATGTCACTTTCCCCCACGTTCTTGTCCGCATCACCCTTGCTCTCAATATCACTTTCTCAGAATGTCAGGCCTACTGCAAAGAATATTTTCTCTTCGTAACGGTTTCTGGATTGTGCTTATCTTTAAACGGAGAAGTCAGGGTCATTATATTTCTGCACGTCGAGGATTCTCAGGTACCAGGCGCCTCAAGGTCTCGACTAGCCTTTGGGTGTCGGGCGATATGGGCAACGGTCGGGACTATTTTTGGAATACTTGAGGAGTCAGGTACCGAGGGATATTTTTGGTTTATTGCCGGTGGCCTCGGCATTTTATGAGTTAGGGGATCCTTGAAGGTTCCCTGGGCTAGTTTTCTTGGGAACTCTCTGGGTCGATTCCCCTAGGGTTAGGACTCTATTGGTTCATCGAGGTCAGTTAGTAGGGGCCTCAGTATATTCTCCCCCATCAATTGCCCCCTTATTCCTGGGTCCAGGGTTACGTGCCTTAGGAATAAGAACTATTTGTGTTTGTTACTATTTATTGCAGCACAGGTGGCATGTCGTTTTAATTATCGAGGTGATATCGATTGGGGATAAACACTAACGATGGCCTTATATTTAATGAACTTTTGTATTCGAGGGGACATGCTAGCACCGGTTACTAGTCATGTTAGGCGTCATGTCTACTCGGATCCCCATGTCATCGAACGGTTATATTTAAACCTCTTAAATATATCGAGATTTGCATGTTGCCTCGTTTCCCAGGTTGATTTTGCTAACCCACGGATATGTGACATGTGTAGGGTCAAGAAATCTCGGGTTGCCAATAAGTACCCTTTTCGAAACATGGCTTGGTTTTCCTTTATCCCCGCTTCCTATTTCCTGTAATTCCTGAACTCTACTTTAAACGACTTTTAGCGAGTCTTCAGCTTCTCGGTGCCCAATCTCTATTCGTTCCGGATTCTATTGTGTTACCGTGTTCTTTGGGTTGTTCTTCTTCATCGTCTCTAGTGTCCTCCCTGTTTTCGGGTGTTTGCTACCCCGCTGTCTCTGGTGGTTTTCTCTTATTTCTCTCTTTCACAAGTATTTCACTTTCTCTTGTTTGTAATCTATTTTTTGCTTTGTTACAACTTCTTCCCATTGTCTGTCGTTGTATGCTTTTGCTGACTAGGTTGTTTTCTTTCTCTTTTGCACTTTCTAGCCTCTTATTTCCGTCGATTCATTTGTGCATTTTTTGTAAGTCTTAGTTTTTCTAGTGTTATTCAATGGTGTCCGGGATACCATTGACCGAATAGTCAACGTTGTCGATGACCTGTTGGAAATCCGGTAGAACCCCATGGAGCAGGCCACCGAGTCGGCTCCATCTAACGCCCAAGGGGCGGCTGGGGAGACTGCTCCTGAACAAAACTTCAAAGCCACCCTCTATGGTTCTGATTTAGGGGTACGAACCCTGACTCAATACTATTCTACTTATTTCATTCCCGAGAGAATCATTTTTAACTGCCCCCAGAGACTCTCGGGCTTTCGAAGCCCCTACCGACAGTATAGCGTTGTATGAACAGGCCCTCATAGTGAGCCACAGGTTTTCGGTTGCCTTGTTTTTTAGGAAACTGCTGCTTAGACTGCACCGAGGCAACTAAAGCCCTATGCCTAGTGGATAGCCATAGGGTGTATAGTCCTATGGGAGTTTACCTTTAAGGGAAAACATCATCTCACCCTTAACGAATTCTTCCACTGCTACTGCCCAAAGGAGCAGGAGCCGGGTGGTTCTTTTTGCTAGTCGGGACCCAGCCACTACCCTAGTAATCGTGCTCCTGAGCTCTAATAGTGAGTGGAGGAGCCGGTATTTTTTTGTTCCTGGTTGAGGTTGGGAGTACCCCCCGGGGGAGGTCCCCGTCATAAAGTTCAACCAGGCTTAGGCATCAGCTATCAGCCCAATAGGTAACCGTATTTTGTAGTTTTTTTTATTTTGGATCACTTTCTCTTTATTGTCTTACGCATTTCCTTCCTCTTTCCTCTTTTTTTGTGTTAGTCTCTGAAGTAGACGAGTTGTCCCATGAGGAGAAGGCTCGCATCTAGGACGTCATAAACTACCTATTCCACAGTTTCCCAGACCTCGTCACACCCAATCGACTCCACCAATGCGGGTTCGGTCCAGACCCGGGTAACTGACCCTTTATATCTTTAGTTCCTCCCCCTTATTTTTTTCTCTTTCTTACTCCCTCCCCTATTTTTCTTTATTTTTTATTTTTTATTAATTTCTAACCACAGGTCTATTTTTTATGTAATGATGAAGACAGATAAGAAGTATTTAGCTAAGGCTCGGGAGATCAAAGAGGCTAAGGTCCGAGAGGCCAAAACAGCTAGTCAGGCAGTGGTCGGCCAAGCCAAGGTAGCCATGTCTTCAAAGAAAAGGAAATGACACCTTGTCTTCGGGGGGTCTCCTGAGGCTCAGGCTCCCCAAGTTTCCCTAAGGCAGTTCCAACACCCCTTCCCGTTACTGCCATTCAAGTTGTTGACTTAGAGGAGGAAATGGTCGGGTCTTCTCTAGCCCCCATCCCCAGGGTTCAAGTGGTGGGCCCCCACAAGGTCACTCCCATAATTGTCACCGAGGTCCTCACCCCACCAACCATGACCTCGACACTTTCTACCTGGGTGGCGCCCACAGAGAGTCCCTGGGTAGCTTCTCCTTCAATCCTTGAAATGGGTGAGTCCTCGGTAGGGGCCACCTCCTAGTTGTCTAAGCTGAGTCCCAGGGTGGACTACCTCTTGGGTGGTGTTTCGGCCGAGGACCTTGAGTATATGTGAAAAAATCTCCCCTCGAATGCCCTACATCGAGATATGATGCACTACACAGCTAAGGTAAAGAAATCTCTTCCCTTTGTCTTTTTCATTCAATTGTTGTTTTTTTGTTTCTTTTCCTTTCATTTTTCGTACCGACCCAACTCTGTCTTTACAACCGTGGCTCTGATGGCGGCCTCTATTCAAAGGTACAAATTCTATGAGTAGCTTCGGACCAACCATATGAACCACCTCGCCTAAGCCAAGAATGAGGTCAAGGCTCTCTGGGAGGCTGTAAAGGCCAAGACTTACACCCTTTAGGGCAAACTTAAATGGGTCAAAGACTCCCGTGCTAGCATGGCTGCTTGGGCCATAGAGTAGGAGGCCCATTTCAAGGACATGGCAGCTCGCTTGTAAGAGGCCGAGAGGGATGTCACTCAGGCAAGGGACGAGCTAGGGGCAAGAGGAACTGCCGCATTGAGGTTGAAGACAATTTTACTACCACCCTCAAGAAGGTGGTGAATAAGAAGATGGCCGAGGCCTTAAAGCGGGAATACCTTGAGTCAGAGGTGGAGAGAGAGAGAAAGGGGGGAGAAGATTTTGGAAGGGGACCTCGAGATAGCTACAGCCAAGTACTTAGCTTTGAATGCTTTCGAAATCGTCAAGTTTGACTATTTTTGGGAAGGGTTTTCATGAATTTTCGGGATCTAGCAGCTGAGTAGTTCCCCAACATAGACTTCTATTATGATCGACGAGGGGGGTGCAGAGGTCAAGGGAGGACAAGAAGAAGCTGGCCAGGAGGAGAAATAGCGATCGAGGGGGCGGTCGAAAAGGCAATGGTTGCTGAACCTGGAGAAGCCAGCTAGGAAGAAGTCATCCCGAGAGATGTGGCATTGGGGGATGGCAACCCCCTAGAATAGTTGTACTTTCTTTTTTTACCTTTTATAAAAATCCATCCTGGGAGAGGTGGCATTAGGGGATGGTAACCCCTAGGAATAGTTGTACTTTAAAAAAACTTCTATAAACCCTCATTGGATGAATGATATTTTCTTTTGCCCCCATCTATGTGTGTTGCTCCCTATTCGCAATTTTTCTAAGTTATGTATCATGGTGATTTCTTCTCGCATTCCTTATGCGTGTCTAGGTAGGCCGGGGTAGGTAATCTTAAGAATGTAAGAGTAATTAAGAAAATTTTCTACATATGAGGGCTTCTCAGGGTAATTACCTTTTATCCGAAGTGGGGATAGATGATGCAAAATTTTTCTAAGTATAGGGATCCCTTGGGTTAACATTTAATGACGAATAGAGGTAGGTGATCAACAAAAATCAACTAAAATTTTATAAGTGTAGATACATCTTTAGGTCAATATAGCCTCAGTTAACGGGTGCATTGCCTTTTTAACGCCTCCTCAAAACAGAGGGAGAAGACCTGACGGGTCTCTCATGTTTTAAGAAGAATGAGGGTCCCCGGTGGTATTCTCTTTGGGCTTGAGCCCTTTCCCCATACGGGGGCCTTTCTTGGGTAATGCCACTAGGTACTCTTAAATATTTGTTCTAACTTAGTTTATTTGTGAGAGGGTGTAGCTGTACTTACTTGGTAGAGGAGGGTCGACTCTGGTTGTGATGTGTACGTCCTAATACACTTCAAGCATCTTTACTTTAACTGATTTGTGAGACTTCTCTTTGCCTTGCACTTTTTTTAGTCGGGGGATAGGTCAATTTTATAACTCAGGGTCAATCTTATGACCTAAGGGTTAATCTTGTAACCTGAGGGCTAGTCTTATAGCTTGAGTAGGAGGCGTGAGGGCCTGGAAGGATGGGCCAGTCTTGTGGCCTGGGGTTAATCTTGTAACCTGAGGGCTAGTCTTGTAGCTTGAGTAGGAGGCGTGAGGGCCTGGAAGGATGGGCCAGTCTTGTGGCCTAAGGTCAATCTTGTGACGTGAGGGCTGATCTTATAACCTGAGGGTCAATCTTATAGCCTAAGGTCAGGTGTGAGGGCCTAGAGGACGGGCCAATCCTGTGGCCTGTGGTCAATCTTATGACCTGAGGGCTAATCTCGTAACCCGATGGCTAGTCTTGTAGCCTAAGTACGAGGTGCGAGGGTTAGAGAATGGGCCAGTCTTGTGGCCTGGGGTTAATCTTGTGACTTGAGGGTAATCTTGTAATCCGAGGGCTAGTCTTGTAGCCTAAAGTTTTGTCTGACCCTACAAAGTTAGAATGTTTTACTGGTTAGAATCATAACATCTGTCGGCACCTAATTTTGGCTTAAGGTCTAGAGGTTTCTTTCAATGGGCAATATTAACTCTCTATAATTGACCTTAGGCATCCTAAGAAATCAAGGTGGTTAGATAACCTCCCTTTTTTAGGCCATCCCCATTCTTTCCTAATTTGGCACTCTAGACCCTCGATTTTTCCCTAAGATTTTCATTGGACCCACTTCGTTAATCCTTCTTCATTTTTGGTGTGAGCATAACCTACCTAACCAAAACCTTGTGACCAAGTACTTCTTTAATTTAACCTAAAACATGTATTCAAACACCCCTTAAGCCTAGCCTAAAACCTATACATAAACGTCCCCTATTTTAGCTTAAGTCGAAACCTATATACAAACATCTTAGGTTGACAACTCACATACTTGGCATGAGTCCAACACACCTAAATCCACATCACATTACTCTTTTTGGTCCATGCCACATGTCATACTTGTGTCAAGCACACTTAGGCACACTCTCATTCCACTTTTGGATTCTTAATCAATCATCATTCCATTTTTAATTGACATGCCATCCCTATATAAGTAAAAATGATAATAATTTTGTCTCATCAATTCTCATTTCCTAAAACTACTTAGCCAGCTCACTTCAATCCTCTAATCATTCATCTTTTGGTCCAACACACTCCCCCATTCACTCTTATTTCTTTAGATGAAAGTCTACATATGTCAAGCACACTCTCATTCCACTTTTGGATTCTTAATCACTCATCATTCTATTTTTAATTGACATGTCATTACCACGTAAGCAAAGATGATGCTAATTTTGTTTCACCAACTCTCCCTTCCTAAAACTACCTAGCCACCTCACTTTAATCCTTCAATCATTCATCTTTTGGTCAAACACACTCCCCCATTCACTATTCTTTTTTAGATGAAAGTCTACATGTGTCAAGCACACTCCCACTCCACTTTTAGATTCATAATCACTCATTCTTCCATTTTTAGTTGACATGTCATTGACACTTAGGCAAAGATCATATTAATTTTGGCTCACCAACTCTCCCTTCCTAAAACTATCTATCCACCTCATTTCAATCCTTCAATCATTCCCTTTTTGGTCCTAACACATTCTCCCATTTACTCCCCTTTCTTTAGGTGAAAGCTTACTAAAATCCTATAAATAGGAGACCACCCCTCTTTCTTAAGAGAGGAAAAATCCCCCCAAATTCCCCAAAAAGCTCTTTCTCTCTCTCTCCTAAGCATACCATCATCTCCATTGTTGTCTATTCAATTTTGGCATTAGGAAGAACATGTGAAGACATGTTGTCCAACTAAAGGAAGAACAATCATTCATGAGTGCAACATCCCAAAGG
>JAOXJP010007659.1:0-17988 GCA_025762735.1 Platanus orientalis | reverse complement strand
TTTGTTCAATCTTCCTTCCTCTAAGAGTAAACAAACAAATCCATGGTTAGAAACTATAAACTAAGGTAGATAAATATGAATCTATAGTCATTTAGCTAGATTTAGGAAGAAAATGAGCTATCTATGAAGATTTCTAGAGTTGGGAGTGAAACTTACCCAATTGGGGAAGAACCCTCATCTCTTAGCTCAAGAACTTCCCTAATCCTTTTTAAGCCTTTCCCTCTTTGGTCTAATGAGGCAAAATGACTTAAATGAGGTTTAAATAGGGTTTGAGTCATCTTAGACAGGTTTCCACTCGTGTGGAGATCAAATGGAAGCAAACCACGTAGCAAAAATCATAATTTTCAGGATTTTCAGCATTTCTGGACGTGACATGATCGATCACGGGGTTTGTGATCGATCACGGGTCATGATCGATCATGGACTTTGTGATAGATCATGTATTTTGGGTCCTGACACTGTTTGTGACCGATCACGGGGTTTGTGACCGATCACAGGCATTACCCGAGAGGTGTGCCTCTTGTGCGTGATCGATCACGACTTGGAGCATGGATGCAAGATTTTTTGTTTTGACCTTCTGATAGTAAAATGACCATAACTTTTTTTAGAAAACTCATTTTTACAAACAGTTTGTTGGGTTAGAAACTAGACTCAAAGAACTTTCTAACAAGGTATGGCTCATACCATACTTACATCGGGATTGGTGTTAGTGGGCTCGAGAAGTTACCCTAAATACACAAGCCTATCAGCACAGACACCCTTTGGTAAAATGAGCATAACTTCTAGGAGACTCCTAATTACACAACGTTTGTTTTTATAGAAAGTAGACTCATGGATATTTCCATCAAGGTATGGCATGACCCCTAATTATCTCGAGGTTTGTGTCAGTGGGTCTGCAAAGGTACCCTAAATGCGAATTTAGGATACCTTCCGAACTTGACAGGTTCAAGGCCCACTCGGGTCTTATATTTTTAGCTTGGTCTAATGGGTTCCTAAACTACTCTATGATCTGTTGAAACATGTTAAAGGACAATTTTACCCTTATATAATAAAATTACCATTTTACCCTTAAAGCATAATACGGGGTGTTACACTTACACTCAATTCAAATGTGCAGTAGATATATCTCAAGTGAATTATTTGGGTGAATTATGAATGTAAGTTTTAACAATCAAATATTGCACCACTGAGTCTATTAAGATTTGTGCTTATTAAGGTTATGAAGTAGTAGAGAACAAATGAACAATCCTATATCAATTAAATATTTGATGTTTCCTATTGATTCACAATAGTTAAGTAGCCAACCCAGGTCAATGGATATTAAGAGAATATATAATCACTTATGCAATTCAATTTGCAATGTTCAAATCTTAACTATGCAACTTATTTATTGGACTTTGCACATGCATACTCCTGACCTATTTCAACTTATGCTTTGGTAAAGCACACCTAATTGATTTTAGCTTTGAATGAAGTCAAATTCAATTAATCAAATTAAATTGTGTTCACCCCAATATTGTTTAATCTAAGGAATCATGCAAGGCCAAGAATCACAACATATGTACACAATCCACGAATCAAACACCAAGATATATCGTGTTCGGCACCCAGTGCCTATGTCCACTCTAGAAAGCTCCTCATTGAGCTATGATTTTATTATAGATTATCCACTAATCTATTACAAGAGAAATAGTAAAACCTTAACTACTTACAAATTCAACAAGAATCCTCTTGCCTTGTAAGTCGCTCACCCAGTGTCTCTGATAGGTGAACTGCGTCCGATGACTCCGGCAAACGCACACAACTTGATGATGACATCAGTCCTATATAGCCTTATCGGCTTCACTATCGTAGGAGGAGATCCACTGTGTTGCCCATTTGATTAAGTAGGTGTGTGGGCCTCATATGTTTTGGGTGGACTCATGGGGGATAGTATGGGCCTTTGTTTTTTGGGTCATATTTCATGTTATTTGGGGTTGGATTAGTGTCCTTTCTTGGGTCCAATATGGGCTTTTGTTTTTTGGGTCATATTTCATGTTATTTGGGGTTGGATTAGTGTCCTTTCTTGGGTCCAATATGGGCCTTTTATGTTATTGGGCTTTAGGACATGTTGAGTATTTACATTTTTTATATTGGGCATAAGGGAGAACCCTTTTAAAAGGGTTTTATGGGGATTTTACTAGGTTGGTCGACCAACAAGTGAATAAGGGCCATTAGATTAGTTTTATTTCAATGGTTGAGATGTAATAAGGGTTTTAACCCTAGGGGTTTTTCTTATATAAAGGCCTTACATGTTTTAATTGAGTTTTAGTGAATGAAATTACAGATTTTCTGCTCACTTTCATGCTCACACGTCTGGGAGTTTTAAGTCTCTAAGATTCCTCAATCTTAGACCAAAGTGGGATTGCTTAACAGGAAGTTGAGATTTTCTTCCAAGAGGTTTTTCTATTTTTATTCCTAATAGTTTCATTAATCTTTTTCTAAGTTTTCCTCTTTTTCTTCTTTGATTTTCTGAATTTTCTATCTTCTCCATTGATTTTCTGGTTTCTTCCATTAATCCCCATTACTAACTTGTAAAGAATCACATCTATTGAATCAACCACACCTTGCGGCACCTATTCTTTAATCCATTTATGGCCTTCTTTGATTTAACCCTGAAATTCACTCATGAACCCCACGGTTGGGCTGAAACCATTGCCTTACAATTTTGATGAAACAAAATTTTATTCTCATATTTCATGATCTCCTACATTCCTCTGTATGTTTAACACTTTCTCTTAGTGTTTGTGCTGGAGTTTTAAGCATTAAATTCCATCTTGATGTAGTAGTAGTATAAGAGAACTCTATGTTGCACTAAATTTGGTATCAAAGCAAGGCTTTGGCTACTCTTTAGATAGCTAAGTCCTAGGACAGACCTACTAGTGCTGCTGCCACTGTTGAAGTGCTGAAGGATACTCTACATCTTCCTATAACTGTATGCTGCCACATCATCACTACCACTACTGCTGTAGCAATTGATTGCTGCCCCATTGCATGAGCCTACTGCTGCTGCTGATTCTACCACCTTGCTGTTTGCTGGAGCTGATTCAAGTGCTGCCCTTCCAAGAGTTGGTTGCTGCTCTGTTTCTGCCACTATTGCCGGCTTTATTGCTGCCACTACTGCTGCCCCAAGGGTACCTCTACTGCTGATGCCTGCTATGGGATTATCCATTACTACTGTGCTGGGTTGCTTAATCAGGTGACATCTTATCCATCCCACACATCCATTACATCTACCTACTGTTTGTCTTTCCTTGTTGCACCTTGTGTTCTACGCAATTTCATATCCTATTGGATCACATACACCTACTTGCTGGCTGCCCTGTTGTTTCCAGCCCATAGATGCCTCCATTATGTTGATACTTGGAGCTTTAAACCTAAGTCATTGCTACCTACTTTTCAGCCCATATTAGTATCGTAGTATTGATTGTAGAATTGCTTTTCATTCACTTTAAATCTAGAACACTGCTTGGTTGATTTCTTTTCCTCATTTTAGTGGCTCTACTTTGTACTTTAATCTTTCTATAACATGCTTGAATCTTGAAATTTAAAGTATACTTGGATAGGGAGTAAGAATCTTGTTTATTGTGTTTATTGCTCTCTTCAATTGTTCTACATCTTCTCCATCATATGATATCATGCATGCTAGTTTGGGTGCATACAAGAGTGTTTAGGTTATCTTACATACTCCATATTTTCTATTTTGCATGATTTTACATACTTAGTTGTAGCTTTAGTTTTGCATTCATATTAGCTTAGGTTCATCTTTCATTTTTGATTTTCGTCCTTGTTGGTTGTAGCTTTTCTTTTATGCCCTTGAGGTCCGGAAGAGAATATCACCCAAACATGTTTATTGGGAATCAAGATTTAGCAAAGACCTTAGAGAGCATACATGCTCAGCTTGCCACTATGGATGCCAAGCTTAATAGCTTCACCCAAGAGGTCACCCATAAGATGAAATCTTTAGAGAACTCTAGGATAGAGGGATTGGTTGGAGGTGAAGATATTAGGGACCCTAGAGATAGAATCCTTATTGGACACTTCAATCAAGGGGACTTGGAGGACGTTGCCTTGAGATCCGTTAGGGTTGAGGCATATCAATTTGATGGTAAGTTTGACCCCATAGCCTTCCTTGACTAGCTATCGGATATGGACTTTTACTTTGATTGGTACAACCTATCTGAAGCTAGGAAAGTTAAGTTGGCTAAGATGAAGCTAGTTGGTCAGGCCAGACTTCATTGGACCAATGTGGAAAGGTAAGGTAGCTTAGACATTAGGAACTCATTGAGTTATGAAAAGATATGAAGGACAAAGATGATACCATTTGCTTCATCAAGGCAGACAAAGAACATGTTTGGAATCTAAGATACCTGCTGATGATGCTGCATCAATTGGTTAAATCAACACCTTCTAAAGAACCAATATTAGGAAAGGGACTGCAATCCCATTCCAAGAGATGTTTCGCCGGAGTTTTGCTAAGCTCATCAAGTTTTGCTAAGCTAGCTGGAGTTATAAGCGCTGGGATGAAACGGTACTTGCAGGTTGAGCTCAAATCGTATGAGCTCTGGACTGATGATGAGGGAGCTGGGGTTTTCTCTATTACAGAGAGAGGGAAAGGAAAACCCCACAATATCTCCTTCGATACTGCCCTGTGTTTGAAGATAATAACATTTCTGGAGGAGGCTAAAAAAGCTAGGAATGATGTAGATCTTGGTGATACCCTGTAGACGGAGAAATCAACGATTATTATGAAAAGGGGATCAAATAGCTGAGGGCGGAAGGAGGCTATTGTTGTGTCGGTTGATCTGGAGTTTCTGGGTTGGTTTAACATGGCTCTGGTTCTCCGGCAAATGTTAGAGGCAAAGCAGAAGGTTAATGGACCTGCAAAGGATCACATAAGTATCACAGCAAGCCAGGGAACCACCCATCGATGTCTAGACACGGTTAGTGATAAGGTGAAGACTTCGGAGTTGCATTGGGCGATTGCCTTGCAAATTGATGCCTGGGCATCACGTTTGATTGGGGCAAGATAAGTTCGGAAGTTTCCTTGGCCTTACATGGGAGTAGATTGCTGCGTGTGCTATTTTTTCCCCTTGGTATTCCAATCAATAGAGCCATATACATTCCTGGGTCCCAGGGGGAAATGCTCTGGCTATTAGATCTCGGAATGATATTCATGGAGGCAGGGATAATCACTATCAGGAGAGTTTCAGTGGAAACTTACAAGGTGCCTCATGCTATCCTTGAAGGGGAAGCCTGGAGAAGGGTATGGGGCATCCCTCCATAGAAGTGGAATTCGGCTTTGGGCATAATGATTGGGAAAAAATGTGGAGGTTTTCGTGAGGCTGATTGGAGCGAACCATACCCACCCTTTTGTATCAAGGTCGGTTCTAGAGCAATGAGTTGAATCCCCCGTTCTCTTCAGTTCTAATGGGAAGGCGAAGATTTCGAGGTGCTGGTGGATATCGATTATCATTGTGTCATCTCCTCCCCCTCTAGGTCAACATGATCTCCTATGGGATAGAGATGGAGGAAGCGACGCTCAGGCAACCTGAGGTGGAAGACGATGGGGATAATTACCACCCTGCCCCTAAGGGACCCAATAATTACATTATGCCACACTCTGAGCGGAGGTTTCAAAACTCAAAATTTGAAAAAGGGGGCCCTTCTAATCTAGTGGATTATGGGCCTCGTGATTGTAATTGGCCTGCTAGCAAACAGACTGGGCCTTTAAATAGGGGATGTAATGGGCCCAAGTTGAATCGTGTTTGGGTTCCTAAGATGGGGGTGGCTTTGAACCAGAAACTAAAAACTATAAACCAACCGTGGATAGGCCACCCCAGCCGTATCGAATCGAAGGGTAACAACTTTGTAAATAGGGTTATGACATCTAAATCGAATTTTATCTCGGATTCAAAACAACCGAAGGGCAAAAGCAACGAGGACGACGTTGAGGAGGAAGCTCATGCTGATGCCCTAGGTTGGAGGAGGGAGGTAGATATTCTATTTGAGAATGCTTGGACCCCTGGTATGATGAAAAATAAGCGGGATGAAGCTAATTTTGTAGTTATCAGTAAGGTGGATAAAGACGGCGGGGAACAGGACGGTGTGAAATCTAAATTGATGGAAGGGTCTAATCCCCTTCTCTAGCTGGATATGTTAATCGGGAATGGCAATCTCCCTTGCAGAAGTAGTTCATCGGGCTTGCCGTTAAAGGATATCCCTGGTAAGATTGGGGCTCTAGCAAGGGTAAACTCAACAACGATGGCTAGGTCACCTCTCCCTCTTAAGCAGGTGATGTTGATTGCAAACAAACAACATCAGAATTGGTGTTGTTTATCACTTACACCTAAAAATGACTACGGTGGTGGTAGCATGGTAAAAGATGAGGCAAACGAAGAGGGGGATGACTGGTATGGGGATGATGAAAAGTCCCCTGGTTCTGAAGGAGCTCTGTTCACAACCCCTCTAGGTGGAATGGTATAAATGGAATTTGCACCTCGATCCAAGGGAGGTACAACTACGTACTACCTCTCTGATTCAGAGGAATATTTATTGCAGGAGGACTACGAGAGATTGGATGGTCGGTTTGAGATTTTGACATGTATCAAAAGGAATTTGTTCAATTTGTGGAATCTTCAGCATCCAATGGGCCTGATACAAATGATGCTAGTTTATCGCATGGTCTGTTGCCTGAGGGGATGGTGCCGAACCCTGCTAATGAACCGGAACATATCTCTAACACTAGTCATAGTGTCTTACCAACAGGTATGCCAAACTCTTGTTGCAATGATCTACATCTTACAACCCCTACTAATAGAACTAGTAATTTGAACTTTGTCCTTCCTATTGTTGCCTTTGTTTTTTCGAGTCCTAACATTGCAGGTCTTTACTTAGAGTGTCGGCCTATATCTCCTACTATAATGGAACGCCACATTAGACAGGTGATAGGGGGGGAAGAGATTGAAAGTGGTGCAGCAGATGGTGGTGTTGGCAGTGGGGAGGAGGCTTATGTGAATGGGCAAAGGGATTTTGTAGATGATGGTGATGAGGATGATATAGACAGGTTTATTGACAAGATGGGATTCATTGTTAGTAATACTGATGGAAATGAAGTGAAATTGTCAAAATTCCTTAAATTAGTGGGCTTAAGGGGAAAGGAGAAGAAAGTGGACAAAGGAATTGGGGAGCTGAAAAAGTTATAGTGGGATATGAAGGATGGCGCTAAGGGTGAAGCGGAATCCAAATCCAAAAGAAATGGGAGAGGGGGTTTGACCATGGTGAACTCATGAAGATTATGTCATGGAATGTTCAAGGGTTGGGTGGTGTTGAGAAAAGGAGAAAGTTAAAGCGAGTATCCTGAATTTCAGCCCCGACATAATTGTAATCCAGGAAATAAAAAAAGAAGAGTTTTCTCCTAGATTGGCTTGTTGGATTCTCGGTTCAGACCTTTTGGAGTGGTGTTTTCTCTCGGCAATGGGTACGGCTAGAGGTATCATGTGTGCTTGGAATCCAGTGAATATTAGGCGCATTGAGGAGATTATGGGCAACTTCTCGATTTTTGTTGTTATCAAAAACCTCCAAAATGGGTGTGAGTGGATGTTTACGGGGGTGTATGGGCCTGCCTCTCCAAACAATTGGGAGGCGTTTTGGGAAGAGCTCAAGGGGTTGAGGCATAGATGGGATGACCCCTGGGTGATTAGAGGAGATTTCAATGTGATCAGGTTTATCAATGAGAAAAACATTGGAGGCAGGATTACTAGGAGTATGTGTGATTTTGAGGACTTTGTGAGAGAGGCTCATCTCAGAGATATTCCTCTATGCAATGCTAAATACACTTGGACAAATGGTCTAGAGAATGTGGTTCTTAGTAGGTTAGATAGATTTTTGGTGACAGGGGATTAGGAGGAACTCTACCCACAATTTTTTCAAGAAGTCCAGTCGCTTCTGACATTGGATTATTGGCCAGTGGTTTTGAATATTATGGTGAGAAACTTCGGGCCGAAACCGTTTAGATTTGAAAATATGTGGACTACCCACCCCTCTTTCAGAAGGGAAGTGCATGCTTGGTGGAATGAGTGTCATGTTGGTGGATGGGGGGGTTTTCGGTTCATGAAGAAGCTTATGTTTGTTAAGGAGAAGTTGAGGATTTGGAATAAGAATACGTTTGGCATCCTAAAGGATAAAAAAGAGCTGCTGTGTCAGGAGTTGCAAAGCATTGATAGCTTGGTTGAAGATGAAAGGGATAATTTGGATGATCTCAGGTCTAGAAGGAGAGATGTTATGGCTGAGATGGAGAGGGTTCTCAAAGCAGAGGAGATGTTTTGGTACCAAAAAGCAAAGTGTAAATAGTTGAGTGAAGGAGATGGAAACACAAATTTTTTTCATCAAGTGGCTAATGGAAAGAAGTGGAGAAGCTTGATCACGAACTTGACGGTTAATGGTAAAGAGGTTGTGCAATTTGAGGAGATTGCTAATGCGGCCATTTCTTTTTATGAAAACCTTTATAAGGAGGGTATAAGGTGGGCCAACATTGTGAATCTCTTTGATAATCGACTTCCTGAATATAAGGTTCATGACCTAAAAAGGCCGTTTATAGAAGAGGAAGTGAAGGATGCTATTTTTGGGATGAATGGGTCTACAGCCCCTGGCCCAGATGGGTTTTCTATGCTGTTTTATCAAGAATGCTGGTAGATTATTAAAGTGGATCTTATGTTGGTGTTTGATGAGTTTTTCTATAGGGGAGAAATGTGCAAGTCCATGAGATCAACCTTCATTGTCCTTGTGCCAAAGAAAGAAGATGCTAGAAACATGGGAGACTATAGACCTATCAACTTGGTTAGTAGCCTGCGTAAGGTTATTTCTAAGGTGTTAGCTCTTCGGCTAAGAGGGATTATGGGTTGGGTGGTTTCCTCTATGCAGAGTGCCTTTATTCAAGGGAGACAAATCCTTGATAGCATCCTTATTGCAACTGAGTGTGTTGATATCCGAAGGAAAGGTCAAGAAAAAGGGGTGGCTTACAAATTAGACATGGAAAAAGCCTATGATCGGGTGGATTGAGACTTCCTCTTCTGGGTCTTAAAGAAGAAAGGGTTTGGGAACAAATGAATCTCGTGGATGGCAGCTTGTGTGATGGACCCTTTCTTCTCTATCTTGGTGAATGGTACCTCTAAAGGCTTTTTAAAATCTTTTAGGGGGTTACGTCAAGGGGACCCTCTATCTCCATTCCTCTTTACCTTAGTAGTAGATGGGTTGAGTGCCATCCTAAGAAGAGCAGAGTATGAGCAGTTGATTGATGGCTTTGAAGTGGTGGACGAGAGGCTAATGGTGTCTCACCTTTAGTTTGTTGATGATACTATTCTGTTTATAAGAGCGGAGTCTAAAATTATCCAGAGGATAGGCTTGTGCCTCAAGATCTTCCAAGCCATATTTGGGTTGATGGTGAATTTGTTAAAAACATGTTTGGTGGGGATTCATGTGGAGGAGAATGAGCTTGCCTCCATGACAAGGATTATGGGATGTCAAATAGGGAGGTGGCCCTTACAATATTTGGGTATGCCTCTTTGAGAAAATCCTAAATCTGTCTTTTTCTGGGACCCGGTGGTTGAGAAAGTCTCAAAGAAGCTGGCGGTTTGGAAGCGGCCTTATATATCCCTTAGGGGGAGAATTACGTTGGTCAAAGCAGCCCTGTCCAACATTCCGGTGTATTATATGTCTATGTTCAAGATGCCTCACAAGGTGGCCCTTGTTGTGGAAAAGTATCAACGTGACTTTTTATAGGAATGGGGTAGACAGAAGAAGGACCATCTTGTCAAATGGGAAGTGGTAGTCAAGCCAAAGGAGTATGGTGGCCTGAGAGTGGGAAGATGAAAGATAGGAATGCGGCTCTTTTGGGAAAATGGTTGTAGAGGTTTGCTCAGGAGCAAGGAAGCTTGTGGCATCCCATTATACAAGGAAGATATGTGACTGGTGCAAACGGGTGGGATTGCAATGGAAATCTTGCCTGCTCCCATTCTCTATGTTGGAAACATGTTAGTCAAGTAAGTCCCTTCTTTTACCCTCACATTTGGTTTCTTCTAGGTAATGGTTCTAAAATCCGGTTTTGGAGGCACCTGTGGTGGGGTAATTCCAAACTAGAGGTTGCCTACGCCAGATTATTCCACCTTGCTTGCCACAATAATGCTATGATAGAAGATGTTCTTTCCCAAAGCCCTCATGGCTTATTGTGGAATCTGTCCTTTTCTCGTCCCCTTCTTCTAATGACTCTTTCTCCTATAAATCGTTTTGCTAGATTCTTGTTGGGATTGATCAACCCCACTCTAGCCCGGTTCATTATGTTTGGAAGTCAGCCTCGCCTCCTAAGGTGAGTCCTTTGCCTGGATTGTAGCTCTCAACAGGCAGAATACTATTAACATTATTAAGAGAAGACGCCCATACATGGCCTTATCTCCTTCGATGTGCCATTTGTGTGGTTGTGATGTGGAATCAGGGGATCATATATTCATTTACTGTAACTTCTCTCATAAAATATGGTGTTTTTTCCAAAAATCCCTATCAATATCTTTTGTTATGCCAGAGACTGTGGAGGATCTTTTTTTCAATGGAGTACGAGGTTAAAGGGTTTGAGAAGTGATCTTTTTGTCAAAGCACTAAGGCAAGGTATTGTTTGGGGGATTTGGAAAGAGAGAAATAAGAGGGTTTTTGAGGACAAGAAGAGAAATACTTGGGTAGTGATTGACTCCATCATTTGTGAAGTAGCTTGTGGATGCTCATTAATTCGGCCTTTAAAGATTGTTCCTTAACTGATATGTTAGGGACTAGATCACTTGTATATATGTCCGCCCTCCTCTAAGGATCCTAACCTAAACTGGGTGCCCTCGTGTGAAGGAAAGTATAAGGTGAACTTTTAATGGCGCCTCTTTTGGAAACCTGGGATGGCCGGATGTGGTTGTGAAGGGTGGTTCGCTTGGGATCTGTGATGCTAATCATGCTGAAACTATTAGTTTATTGGAAGCTTTAAAGATGTTTAAGAGTGGTGGGCACAATGGGTGCTATGTGGAAGGGGACTCTATGATTGCTTTGGGGTGGGGGAGAGGGCATATACAGGGGTCTTGGAGACTTCACCATTTTATTGTTGAGATTAGGGTCTTAGCTAAGGAAATTTCAGCTACTCTTCAGCATGTCTAAAAAGGGTAGTTCCAGTGCATGAGGCTCCCGCCACTGCGGGGTCTGGGGAGGGTCAGAATGAGGTGGCTAACAGGGTTGCTAAATGGATTGCTTCTCAGCAAGTGGATTTCCTAGGGGGTCACATGTCGGAGTGATAATGGAGGTGGGCTAGCTCTTGTGTCTGGGGGGTCTCCTTTATGACAATCGAGGTGCTGTCTTGTATTTTTCTTTTTTTTCCTTTTGTTTTGTTTTTGTTTCCGCTCCCTTGTATCTCCCCTTATTTTTTCTAATAAATTGCATTATTCATAAAAAAAGATATGAAGGACAAGTTGAAAGAGAAATATGTCTCGTTGTCTTACCATTCTGAGTTCATGGATCAATGGAACACCCTTAGACAAGGTACTTCATCTATGGTAGAGTACATTGGGAAGTTTGAGGGTTTCATGTTGAGGTGTCAGATAGTTGAGGATCCCATGACTACCCTGAGTAGGTTTAGGTTGGGACTTAGACTTGAGTTCAGGAAGGCGTTGATTCCTCACCCACATGCTGACTTAAATGGGACCTATAGGCTAGCCAAAGAGTTTGAAAGGTATCTGAGGCCACAGGCCCCGCGTTAGTTTGAGCCCTATAGATCTGATTTTAGGATTGGGGTGCCACCTAGGCAACCTTAAATTGAAAGAAATTACTCTCGTGGCTCATCTAGCACTTGGAGACCCAGACCACCGTTGGATAAGGGTAATGAGGTAGCTAGAATCCTTGACACGACACCAACGTCTGACATCTGCTTTAGATGTGGGGGTAGAGGCCACATGGGGGTGCATTGTCTTAACAAGAGAGGTACCTCACTGATGGGGGATCCTTCTAGAGAGAGTGAGAGCCTTGAGTCCAGAGATGAAGGGCATTAAGAAGAGTTTGAGGGTGAGATTTGTCCAGGCTATGGGACTCCAAGTGAGGATGAAGAGTTAGATGGTGAGGGCAATTATCTAGCTTACATGGGAGAAGCAGATAATCACCATTCTGACGTCCCACTATGGGTGATTAGGTGTGTACTAGCAACACCTAAGCCAGAGGATGATTGGCGTATGATGAATATTTTTTACACTTATGCCAAATCTGGGGATAAGACCTGTAAGTTGATAGTGGACAACAATAGTTGTACCAATGTTGTGTTCACAAACATCATCAAGAAGTTAGGACTAAAGCCAGAACCACATCCTCATCTACACGAGGTTGCTTGGGTGAATGCAACCTCCATTCCTGTGTCCCAGAGGTGTCAGGTCCCTATTGAGTTGTACTCATATAAGGACACCATCTAGTGCGATGCGATCCTTATGGATGTGGGACACATCATTTTTGGGAGACCTTGGTTATTTGATATGGACGTTACACTGTATGGTAGATCCAATACATGTATGTTCGAATTTCAGGGCAAGAAAATCAAGTTGGTTCATAGGGGACCAAAAGATGACATTGAGAAGAAATAAAATGCTGATAAGACCAAGAATGCAAAGAGAAATAAATCAAAGGGTCTACACATCATAAGAGCTAAGGAATTCGAGCAAGAGCTCAAGCAAGATGTTATGGTTTATGCTATGGTTTCCAAGGAGATTCCTCCTGAGTCTGCTCCTGATTACTCACCTGAGGTAGGGCATATCTTGCTCGAGTTTAGGGAGATGTTTCCTAAGGACTTACCTGATCAGCTACTGCCTATGTGTGACATCTAGCACATTAGATTTAGTCCTAGGGGCAACTTTGCCTAATCTACCTCACTACCAAATGAATTTGACTGAACATGCCGAGTTGAAACGACAAGTTGATGGGATTTTGAGAAAAGGATTCATTCGAGAGAGTATGAGCCTATGTGCCGTGCCTGCTTTTCTCACACACAAGAAGGATGGTTCCTAGAGGACGTGTGTGGATAGTAGGGCAATCAATAAAATCATGATACGGTACAGATTTTCCATCTCGAGGTTGGATGTCATGCTTGACATGATGACAGGTGCCACATTCTTTTTTAAAATTGATTTAAAAAGTGGTTAATACTAGATTAGGATTCGACATGGAGATGAGTGGAAAACTGCCTTCAAGACGAAAGATGGGCTATATGAGTGGCTGGTCATGCCCTTTGTACTTTCAAGTGCTCTAAGTACTTTTATGAGGGTTATAACATAAGTTCTAAGACCCTATATAGGGAAGTTCTTGGTAGTGTACTTTGATGACATCCTGATCTTCAGTGCTATCAATGAACAACACTTGACCCGCCTCATAGAGGTGTGCTCACTCTTTAGAAAGGAGAAGTTATTTCCAAACCTTAAGAAGTGTGTTTTTCTGACTTCCCAAGTTATTTTTTTGGGGTTTGTAGTGTCGTCTAAAGGAATGTTTGCCGACCCTGAAAATGTCAAAGTGATCATTGATTATCTTGAACCTCGAAATATCCATGATGTTAGGAGTTTTCATGGTTTGACTACCTTTTATGGGCGATTCATTTGTAGCTTTAGTATGGTGATGACTCCCATTACTAATTGCCTGAAGAAGGGTTAGTTCCATTAGACTAGAGCTTCTACAAAGGATTTTGTGGAGATCAAGTCAAGGATGACTTCCGATCCGGTCATGTGCCTTCCAAACTTTTCTAAAGTCTTTGAAGTGGCGTGACGCATTTAGTGTGGGCTTAGGTGGAATTTTGAGTCAAGGGGGCTATCCAGTAGCTTACTTTAGTGAGAAACTGAATAAGACCAAACAAAAGTATTCCACTTATGACAAGGAATTCTATGCGGTTTTGCAATCATTGAGATACTGGAGACACTATTTGCTACCGCATGAATTCATCTTATTCTGATCACGAGGCTTTGAGATACTTAGGTTCTCAGAAGAAGCTTAACTCTACGCATGCCAAGTGGGTTGAGTTTCTTCAAGAGTATACTTTTGCACTCAAATAAAAGGTTGGAGTAGAGAACAAAGCAACAAATGCCTTAAGCAGAAAAATGGCCTTACTACATTCAATGAAAATTGAGGTGACTGGATTTGAGAGGCTGAAAGTTGCCTATGGATTGTGCCCATATTTTGGGATACATATACCGCCTTAGTGAGTGATCCATCTACACTAGTCCATAATTGTATATTGCAAGATGGTTATCTCTTTAAAGGTGTAAGATTATGCATACCTTGCACTTCGGTTCGTGACTTCCTCATTTGGGAGTTACATGCAGGAGGGTTGTTTGGCCAGTTTGGTCGGGACATTGACAGAGGAAGCAAAGTTCAGGACTATATACTCCTTTGTCAGTTCTTCACACTCCATGAACAAATGTGATTATAGACTTTGTGCTAGGCCTACCTAGGACTCCAAGGTAGCATGATTCTATTTTGGTTGTTGTAGATCGTTTTTCCAAAATGGTCCACTTCATCCCATGCTCTAATACCTCAGATGCATCTAAAGTTGCAAAATTGGGTTTAGACGTGGTTGTTAGACTTCACGGGGTACCTATTTCCATTGTGTCTGACAACAATGTTAAATTTGTTAGTTATTTTTGGAAGACACTTTGAAAGATGCTTGGGACAAAACTTCAGTTCTCTACATCTTACCACCCATAGACAGATGGTCTGACTGAAGTGGTGAACAGGAGTTTGGGGAGTTTACTTAGGTCTTTTGTTGGTGAGCACCTTCGGACTTGGGATAGTATATTGTCGTTGGCTGTGTTCACATATAGTATTTCGATTAATAAGACCATAGGTTTGAGTCCCTTCGAGATTGTTATTGGTTATAAACCTAGAGCACCTATTGACCTTATACCTATGTTAGCCACACATAGGCTTTTTGAGTCCGCATTTGCATTTGCATCTGCATCTCATATACATTAATTGCGTGTGAAGATCAGTAGGAAAATTATTTTGAGCAATGAGAACTATAAACAGTTAGTTGATTCTCATCGAGTGCATCGAGAGTTTCAAGAGGGTGATTATGTAATGGTGAGATTAAGGCCTGAGTGATTCCATCTTGGAGTTGCCAAAGAACTACATGCACGTAGTTCTTGGCCATTTAAAATTTTGAAAAGAATTGGTTCCAATGCACATGTTTTAGATTTACTTGCTGATTTTGGGATTAGTTCTACTTTTAATATTGATGATCTAGTGCCATACCATGCCATCACTACCCCTTTTGCAGACCCTTATATGAATGCATCCGGTACTGCATCCCAGCATATCCAGCCTGTTCCTCCACCACCATTGTTGCAGTGGCGTGAGTAGATTGAGGACATACTTGATGAGCAGTCAGTGTCCACTAGACAGGGTGGTTTTCAGAGTTACCTTGTCAAGTGGAAGGGATGCCCAGATACTATCAGTACATGGTTGACCTAGAACGAGTTGTAGGGTATTGACCCAGATCTACTTAAGAGATACATGAACTCTTTAGGCTAGAGGCAACGCCTTATCAGATGCGGGGAGTTGATGAGGACATCAGTCCTATATAGTATTATCGGCTTCACTATTGTAAGAGGCCTATTGTGTTGCCCATTTGGTTCGAGTAGGTGTGTGGGCCCACATGTTTTGGGTGGACCCTTGGGGGATATTTTGGATTTTTGTTTGTTGAGTCATATTTCATGTTATTTGGACTTTGATTAGTGTCTTTTGTTGAGTCTAATTTGGGTCCAATATGGGCTTTTTATGTTATTGAGTTCATAGTTACCAGAGTGTAGCGAAAGCGGGAAGCAATGCGAAAGAGAGAAGCGGGAAGCGAGGGTCGATAAATCGTTAGGAAACGAGAAGAGAAAAACGATAATAAAGTAAATAACTATAAATTATAATCAATAATTTCAACTATAATACAATAAAGTGAATAAACTTAAAGAAAGTACAAAAAACTTAAAATCTTTTTTTTTTTTTTTTGATAAGAGAAAATTCATTGAGGGGATAATAAATCCCTAAGGAGCAACAAAAAACATGGCTTACACGATGGGATTGTCTCTAAAAACTTAAAATCTATACTATGTAAGTACACAGAATCATGACATACAAATCAATATGTAAACCATTTGTTACTAGTATGGGCAACCATACCTTGGATTTTACCGTACATGATTTTTTTGTAAATAACTTACATCTTAGAGTCAGATAATGGAAGACCTTGTATAAAAACGATTGAATTTGAATCTTTTTAATTGGATTGGAAAAAAATAATATAAACAATAAATTCAAATCTAAATCTTTTTTTTAAAATAAAATTATTACTAAATTTTATAGATAATATTTTATTTAATGCTAACAACATAGGATTTACATAAAATAAAATAAAAAATTATTTATTGGATCTCTTCTTAGTCAATTCTCTAGATGTTTCTACTTGCTTTTACAGAGACTTTAACTCATTTCCCTAGATAGCTTTCACTTGCTTTATCAAGCTTCTCACTATTTGAGTAAGCGGAATGGAATTAACTTTCTAAACGAGCTTCGCTGGAAGCGAGCTGCCCACCTTGCACCAAGCTTCCCTGCAACTATGATTGGGCTTTAGGACGTGTTGGGTATTTGCATTTTTGATATTGGGCATAAAGGAGAACCCTTTTAAAAGGGTTTTATGGGGATTTTCCTAGACTGGTTGACCAGCAAGGGAATAAGGGCCATTAGATTAGTTTTATTTCAATGGTTGAGATGTAATAAGGGTTTTAACCTTAGGGGTTTCTCTTTTATAAGGGCCCCGCATGCTTTAATTGAGTTTTAATGAATGAAATTACATATTTTCTGTTCACTTGCATGCTCACACATCTGGGAGTTTCAAGTCTCTAAAATTCCTCAATCTTAAACCTAAGTGGGATTGCTTAGGAGGAAGTTGGGATTTTCTTTTAAGCGGTTCTTCTATCTTTATTCCTATAGTTTCATTAATCTTCTTATAAGTTTTCCTCTTTATCTTCTTTGATTTTCTGAATTTTCTATAATCTCCATTGATTTTTTGGTTTCTTCCATTAATCCCCATTACTAACATTTAAAGAATCACATTTATTGAATCAACCACACCTTGCGGCACCTATTCTTTAATCCATTTATGGCCTTTTTTGATTTAACCCTGAAATCCACTCATGAATCCCACGGTTGGGCTGAAACCATTGTCTTACTGTTTTGATAAAGCACAATTTTATTCTCATATTTCATGATCTCCTACACTCCTCTTTATGTTTAACACTTTCTTTTGTGTGTTTGTGCTGGAGTTTTAAGCATTAAATTCCATCTTGATCAAGTAGTAGCATAAGAGAACTCTATGCTGCACCACAACTACTTCTGGTGTCTTTGGTGGAAGCTCTTAAGTGAAAGAATATGGATGAGAGAAAATCTTAGCAATATTGCCTGTTATAGGCTAATGTTACTATTGTAGCCTCCTTTGCTTTAGTGAGTCATTGCACTATTGATTTTGCACGTATGAACAGTGAAGGTTGTTGCGAAGCTTTCTAGGTTTTTAAAGGATTGAAAGCATCTAACCATGACCCAACAATGATTTTCCAATGAAGTACAACACTAGGGTCATGCGTGGATGCCTCTCTTAATATTTACCAATATAAGAAAAACTAGAGAAATATGAATGATTTAAGAGAAAAACTTCGACGTTTCGTGCGAGAGAGAAAACACGTTTATTTTTCAACTTTTAGGGTTTTTCCTTTTAAATAATGTGTGGAAAAACCCTTATTTGATATGGCTTAAATTGTCGAAAAAGATTCGTTAGCCTATCTGGCCATAGCAAACACATACTTCATAAAGAGAGAGGAACATTTGGTGACTTTCAAAAGTGGGTCAAATAGAAGT
>JAOXJP010007649.1:0-17990 GCA_025762735.1 Platanus orientalis | reverse complement strand
AAAACAAATTTTATCAACTAAGTTATATACTATTGATAATTTTAAAATAATTAGTATATTATATATAATACATATATTATGTATGTAAAATTTCGAGCCTCGGGCCGGGCTGAGGTAAGCTCAAGCCTAGCCCTCAATAAAAATTCGAGCCTCGGGCCCTTATCGGGTTTAGTTCGGGCTGGGTTTTTTTGGGCCAGGCTCGGGCCAGCCCAACCCATGCCCACCCCTTCTTGCAATTAGTAGGTGACACGTCACATTGAAAAAGTGATTTACACTTTTTGGGGAGTGTTTTTCATTTTTTTGATGTGATGTGTTGCCCTCTGATTGTAAGCATACAGTTGGCACCCGTTAAGGGAGCGCACATAATCTTTTGGCTTGCAGAGTCCGCCCTTGGTTACATAGAATGTTAAACAGACATAGGCCCAGCTAATTGGCTCAAAGTATAAGCCCCGCCTGGCTCTAAATGGCTGGACCAGACAAATGGGTCTACCAAAAAGTGAAAAGCATCCAAAAAAAAGTGTAAATCACTTTTTAAGCACTGACATGTTGGCCCCTAATGTCAATCCTACCTTAGGATGACTTTAGGGGTCCTACCAAATCCCACCTCTTAAATTCGACATGATTGATTTAACTTATTTTTTCGAATTCTTTCACGAAACTATACTAATGTACGGCAATTGAAAGAATACCCAATTTCACGCACTAAAAATTAGGTGAGAACGAATCTTGTGAGAACTATGAAAACGGCATCCGGGTAGGGACACATCAGTGCTGAAAAGTGATAAGTACCCCCTAAAAGTGCAAATCACTTTTTGGTACTGATGTGTCAGCCCTTCTGGTACCGTTTTCACGGTTCTCACAAGATTCGTTCTCACATAATCCAAGCCCAATTTCACGCAACTCTCGGTAGAAAATCAAATTGATGTGCTGGTACCCAATTTCCTTTCAATTGAACAATCCTCACCTAAGTTTTCAACCATAAAATGCCATTTTCAAACCGGTTTTATAGAGAACATTGACAGCTTGACATTTGCCCACCTTCGAACCCAGCACATTGCCAACTCCATAGTTGAGTCATTTTATACAAACGGGTGGTCTGATAAAACAAGACAAGGGTATGTATGCAATGGGGACCAATCAAGCCCGGCTTTTGTGCACAAGGATTTTTTACACCTCCCTATTGTTGACTAACCTGTGCCGAGGTCAAGGGGGTGGGCACATCAGCACTAGGAGTGATTTGCACATGCCCCCAAAAAGTGTAAATCACTTTCGACACTGATGTTTCTGCTTCCTTGGCTTCGACAGAGGTTAGCCGAGGATAGGGGTGGCATATAAAATCTCATCTCATCGGTTAAGCGTCTCCATGCCTCTCGGGCAAACGGCAGTGACTCAAATCGGTGACTTAATGACAGTATATGGGGTGTCACATATTTTGGTGTTGGTTGTATCGATGTGTAATCAGTAATCAAAATCAAATGTTTAAGTACTTAAGTGTTTCTTTCATTGCAAACCAAGCAAAGGTCTCTTGGTCATTACCAAACCAAAAAAACAGAAACAAAAGTAAAGATCTCTTGGCCCATTCAAGTGAACCTGCCCTTTAATTTTCCAAATAAAAGACCCACCGAAACTATTTATATAGATTTTTTATAAAAAAAAATCTGCAATGCAAATGTGAGTTAAGAGGGACCTTTATTGCCGTAAAAGATACACAAACTCAGAATGCAAGTGAGTGTTAAAGAGAGGGTGAGCTTGAGCTTGTAGTTTCCTCTCTATTCTCATGAAGTCGATTCCGTTGATATTCGTTAAAAGGCTGACACGTGCTTTTTTAATTGCTGTTTTTTTAATAGAGAATGATTGTATCATCACAGACCTTTATATGCATGTCATTGATTGACACATGATGCATTTTAAATTTGTTGTCTCTTTTTTAACACCTAATTTATCACCTGAACACTTTTTTGGACATTTTAAACCCCCAATACACTACGTGTCAAGTTATAGTTCACCATAAATGGTACAGACACCAAGGGTTGCCTGTGTCACTACAGAGCATTTGTCTCATATTTTAATTGAATGTTTTTAACCCTATATACTTATACACACCATGTGTCAACCCATGACAAACAAGCTCACGGACTGTGAGTAAAGAAAATCTGTTTCACAGCACTCCACAAGTGACTTAGGTTGGATGTCTGCCTCCCAGGCCGTGGTGCTGGTCCCACCCTTTGTTGCTGCAGTCTACAGAGAAACATGGGAGACCTAAAAGGGAGCAAATGTTCTACTCCCTATTTGCATACTCCCTCATGCTCCAAGACACAAAGGCTAACACATGATGCTCTTATTAAAAATAGTTGATACAATTTTAACCTTATACATCCCAGCCTATATGTCTTGAGGGAGTATACAAATTAGGTGTATAACATTTGCTCCCGACCTAAAAATGAAGCCAAGGAATAAGAGTAGAAGAAATACATTAATTTCTTGGTTGGTGCATGATTTAAAACCCAATGAATACGAAATCGAATTTAACCTCTCGAGGAATTTATCCATGTTGTAGAATGTTGAAACTTTAAGAGTATATTAGTTAAAGGCCCGTTTGAGACACTCAAAGACTCGTGATTTTGGGTTAATAGATATCTCTTGAAGGAGATTGCAAGTCCGTTATTTCTTTTCTGACAGGCGATGAACCTCTTTGGCTTTTAGAGATTAAATACATTCTTTTGGATTGTAAAATTCTTATGTCTGATTTTGAGTCTTATTCTCTTCTTTGGGTCAAGAGAACTGTGAACCATATGGCTCTTGTTTTGGCTTCTAAAGGCCTTGGCCTTTTGGCTTCTTGGTCTGGTTGTCTCCCTATTGGCTGATCCAGTACTTGGAATTAGATTTATGTTTCCCCTTGACGTCTTGTCTTCTTTAATATAATTTGTTCATTTATAAAAAAAATTGTAAATGTAAACTTGCAAATAAATGACCTCCATTCATTCAACTACCCAAAATTAAACTATCTTCCTAAGGAGACTGAAAACGAATAAGGTATAAGATGTAAAACAAATGAAAGAACTCTATAACAATAGCATTAAAGCATTAGAAGATGAGGGTATTATTGTTCTTTGTTCCACTCGTAAGGTTTTGGTCATCTTATGTGAAGAGCGCATCCTAAATTGCGAAAAAGCTCATTCACCAAATTTTGGCCCAAATCCTTTATATTTTGTTTTACTAAAATGAAAGAAATAAGAAAAGAAAGAGAAGTGACTCGGAAGGAAAGAAAGAGAAATAACCCAAAAGTGAAAAACCACAGGGATCTCTCTTTTTTCCAATGCTCACAACTACTACCAAAGCTAGTAGGCCTAGGCAATTGAAAAAACATTCACAAAAGCTACACTAAGAATTTTTTACTTGCCTTAAAATACATAAAAACTCAACATATAATAAAATATACAAATATAGCCCAACTTATGTTATTGGAAAATATCAGAGGATCATAAGAATTGTTTTCACTCAAAGGCACGGTTTGAAAACCACTTTCTTCAAGACTTATAATCGTTCCCTTTCGGTGTAACAGGATACAGTTGAGTTGCACTTTTATCAAACAATTAAGTCTTGAAGAAACTAGGATTCAAATGATTAAGTTTCTAGGATACAACCGAGTCACACTTTTTTCTTGTGCTTGTATATTGCTTGCACTTACAACTTACATTTAATTCTACTTAACACATGCTAAAAAAATAGAGTAAAAAAAAAACCTACACTATAAAACTTTGTTAACACAAGAAAACCCAAAACACGTCACTCGGTTTTAAAATTTTTGTTTACCCACGCCAACCCATAATCACAAGCCACACGAATATATAATTTGTTAAGTCAATAGGTACTTAATATGGCAATGTTGGATGACTTCCAACAGTTTTTTGCTCATCAAATGATTTTCAAACAATTACAACATGTAACGTTTAATTGTAGTAAATAATATTTATACCCAATGGCCGACCCTTTATTGCTAAAGGAATGAAACTCGTAAAGCTTGTAACCGATTTTATCAATAAAATATTGAATTTATTTGATAGTAAATGAAGCCATGATTCATATAATAATTAGCTATTATTTTGAAATTAAATAAATTACTAAGAGCCGTGTCAACAAGTTGGGCTTAATTCCTTAATGCATTAGCTACATTCTTAAGTGATGATTACAATCAATGTACTTAAATAAGGTTGTAATTTGATCTTTTTACTTAATGAAATACACATAATTACATTTCCAAAAAAAAAAAAAAAAAGTTTGAGCCGAGCTACACAAAGCTTAGCTCAAGCTCATCACATAGGGATTAGGCTCAAACTCGACTTAGGCTTGTCACAAGTTTAGGGTCTGAGCTCAGCCCTGGCTTAGCTCACCAAAATTGTTGTGAACGCCATTGATTGACACATGTTTTATATAGGGTTGAAAGGGTTAAAATAAAAGTGTTCAATTCATGGATGTGTCCCATAACAATCACTAAATTCAAAAACACGTGATAGCTTGGGGATCGGTTTATGAACACCTCCCTTAACAAATGCTCACTGCTGCACCTTGTCAGGGGTGGATACATCAGTGTTGAAAAGTGATTTTCATTTTTTTGGAGCATGCATATTCACTTTTCGGAGCTGATGTGCCCACCGCCTGACAAGAAGCAGTGGTCAGCATTTGTTAAAGTGGGCATTTTTTTTCGATTCATGATAGCTTGTGTTGTACAATTTACCAAAAAAAATTGTGTTGTACGTCATACAATATAAATGTATTAAATAGTCCTTTATTTTTTGATGTACATGATTTTTGATTTTTGAGTACAATAGTAACTTTATTTGATCAAGTGCAAATTTAATTTATTTTTATATTATTGTTTTTGTAAAAAAAAGTATATGTTATTATTACTAAGTTTGAATCATTTTAATTTTTTAAACATTATTATTGTATTAGTGAAATGATGCACAAATGGTTATTTATACAAATACTATATTTTATATTATTATAAACATATTTAATGTTAAAAATATAATATATTAATCTATTTCTTTATTCTATATATAAGAAAACTATACCTAAACTTCTAAAAAAAAAAAACTATATCTTTATACTTACTTTTTATGTACATATATATAAGAGCCTTAACTATCCAGCTGAACCTAGTGTACCTCGGCTCAGGCTCAGGTCACGACAAAGTATAGCATTTCATGATGCTTCTTCCACTACTGACCCATACTAGGAAAAAACTATACAATCCCAAATGGAGAGGTTTCTAGCTATTGTTCAAGAAAAAGTTTTTGATTAAGAGCTTGAATCTGAAATCCAGATTAAAGCCAGGAAGAAATCTGAAGCCGGGAAGAAATTTAAAGCCAGGAAAAGGAAAAGATCAAGGTGGAAGAATTCGTGCAAACCTTCTATCCTTGGTCATCCTCCAATTTCCATGTTGCTGATCATTACAAGAGGCCAAACGTCATCTAAGCCCGAGAAGATTCCAGCTCGAGCAAAAGCATGGAAGCGGATCAGATTAAGATTTAGGTCCAAGCAACCCTCTAGTTCTAAGAGCACATGCGAGTCATCAATTCTGACCTCCACCACATTTGCTACCTTTGTTGCGGACTCCTGACATTTTACCAAGCTATGAAGAATGGTGGTTGATTTCAAAGTTGAGGTTGAATTTCTCCCCACATTGCAGGAACGATGCGGATAACAAGAAAAGACTCTTGTATATGCTACCACACAAGAGGGCATGGTTCATGCCTCGTGACAAATATGTGTTATTTTAATTGTTTAAGGGGTGGGTTAATTTTGTAGTAAGACTTTTTGTGCCAATAGTAGTTTAGGCTTTCTTTTATGCATGGGTTTTATGTAATAAAGCTAAAAGCCAAGGGCAATGTGGGGAATTTTGTGTGCTGGGTTACAAATCATTATTTTGTCATTTAGTGAGGCTCCAAAGTCGACAAATTGGGCTCCCCACAAGCTTTAGACAATCACTTTGTTTTCTAGTTTTTAGTAGTTCAAATTTTAGGAAAGTTGATTATTTAGAAGTTGATGAGGACATCCGGTCCAGGCACAAGTTCCAGGTCTACCAGAGGAGGCGCAGGAGGGATACATCTATGTTTTGGTTCCATTAGAGTTTTATTTTATTTTATTATGTCTCTTGTTGGAGGGGGGGACACATGTTAGTGAGAGTAGTATTGTCTTTAGTAGGTGTTTAGGGGTATTTTCGTTAATAATTGTAGTTTGGGGTTGATTTAGTCATGATAGTAGTAGAGAGAGGGTTTTATGTCTATTTTCTATATTTTTGTAAAAGACCTGGCCGTGGGACTCTATTTATAGAGCCCACAACCAACCAAACAATTTAGGCAATAATATTGAAAATTGATTCACGTTTCAAAGTCTTATTCTTCCTCTTGCTTGCAGTTGAAGAACCCCAAAACCCTGGAATGGGTCTAGGTCTCCACGTAGTTTAACACTCGTGGTGGAGGCCACTCGCACCCCTTGGGTTAAAGGTTCATAATTTTCCTTTCCTATTTTTCCTTTAATTAATTTTTGTTTTGACCATTACTTGTGTTGAATCTGTAGAACTTATCTCCAAAGCATCATTATCAAGCTTTTGTTTGAAGATTAAGTCACAGGATCATTGTAAGGGCTGGACTATTGCTATTATACATTCTCCTTGCCACATTTTGCTGTTTGGAAGAAGTACAGACCATGAAACACTTCCAGGCGTAAGATCATCTAGCTTCTATTTTGGGAGATCTCTTCCCAATCGATCACAATCTGATTTATATTTGGTTGGTGCTTTCTTGAATAGTACCAACATCAGATCCATCACTAAGCTTTGGATCCTCTTAGTTTTCTATTTTGATGAAGTTCTGAAATTGATACATCCAACCAGGCATGATTTCTTGAAGCAAAGTACCTAGATAAAATTATTCGTATCTCTCTAAACATCAAGGCTTTGGTCAAAGGCTCTCTCCAAGATACCCTACACCCCTGAATGATCCATCCTTTGTCAACCTTCCACTTCTGCTAGTTGGTTTGAAGAAGTTTCAAAGGCATGAGTGCATGACTCCTTCCCAGGCGTGATGATGGCTAGAAACAGGGTCTGCACGAGATCTCTTCCAATTCTCAAATTGTAGTAGTGTTGCAAGTGGGACTTCTTCCAGAGTGTTCAGGACCCTTAAACAATCCTACATGTGGAAGAAATTAACTCAAACCTACAGTTTGGAGGAATTTATACAATCAGGAAGTCTTCCTAGGCGTGAAAAGCTCAGAAAAACAACCTGAAAGAAATTGACCCCCAACTTCAGACCAACAAGCCTTTGCTCGTGAGACTTTACCATGGTGGACTACACCCTTGGGTGATCTAGCTTGGTAGGCCCCACTTGAGGAAAAAAGTAATAATAAAAAAAATTATTATTTTTGGGGCTGGCGGCATTAGTGCAGGGAGAAGAATTTTTTTTAAAATTTTGGAAACTTCCCAAAATTGATTCCTGGACCTAGAAAGTAATTGCAATCAATCTCAACATCATCAAGGAAGCCTTTTACATTAGATTCAGGTACTGAATCTCCAATTTTGGTTCTCTTTTTGAATCCCCAAATTTTAGGGACTTTTGGCATATTTGACATAAGCTAGAATTGAGGTTTTGATTTCTTGATTTAAACAGACCTTCCCTAAATTATTAGTATTGAAGAAAATGTCATATAATTCATTTTTATCTATTCATACCTTCTCTAGGGTTATCCAAGCTGCTTTCCTTGACCTTAGCCTAAGTTAGGCTCTTTGGGGAAATTTTCAATCATAATATTTTGGCTTATGCTTAAATGTAATTTTTTTTTTCTTTCCCCAAAATAACTCAATAAAAGAAACATCACAATTAGGTCTTGATTGTTTATTAATTTTGTAATCCCTAATTCCTTTATTGCATATGAACCTAATTTAAAGAATTGTCTGAATTAACATGTGAACTTGTGAGTAGGAATCTTGGTCATTTTTCTTTATTACTTTAGCAATTTTATTCCTATCTCCTGAACACACACTCACTATCCTACATGCATGCTGTATTAGAAGTCTTAGAGTTTATGAAAGTTTGGTTAGCAAGTCTCTTAGGTTGTTAAGAAGTTTATAATTTTAACAAGGTTATATTATTTTGAGTTTTGTAAGCCTCCTATTTAAAGGCACCTCTTCCCCATATTTTATATAGTGAAAAATTTGAAGAATTGTGTTGAATTATTGGGTGGCTTCCCAAGGAGTGGCTGTGGTCATGTTCTCCTATTCATGGATTGATGCCATCTCCTAGACTCCCCTTTCTCTCTATGTTGGTTGTAGCACACCAAGTTGCACATGTGACTGTGAGTACTTCTTGCCCTCTCTTTCTCTCTCATCTATTTTCTCTCATGAATCTCTCTTAGTCTCTTCTTCTCTTTCTCTTTCTCTTCTATATTCTTTCTTATCTTCTTCTTCCTCTAAAGGTTCCTTGTTGGTTTTCATCAAAACCTTTATTAATGAACCTTCTATTTTATGAAATTTCATAATTTGGCTAATCAAAACTTATTCAAATCTCATGAAAATTTAACTATAGACCCTCTGAACTCTATACTACCGATTTAGAAAATTTTGGAATTTTCTGACTTGTCAAAGGGTAATTTTGGTACTTTCTACCCTAAATTACAAAAATACCCATTTTAGGTCTTTATCTTTCTTTTCTTCTTTTTTTTCATTCTGTTTCTTCTAAACTTTATTTATGTTATTCTATTATCTTTTTTCTTATTTTGTGGCTACTTGAAGTTCTAAACTTTGAATTTTTGATTTATTTGCTTTTGCACTTATACTCTAATAATTATTTGAACCTCTTGAGATATCCTACATCGGTTTTTGGTATCTTCCCTATTATCCTGGATCAACTACACTCTACCATTTGCATTTAATGAATTTGTGAACTTTCCAATATTTAATGCACCCTACATTAATAAACAAAGAAATAAATCATGGTGAACAAATTAAGGGTTTTCTGTTTCTTAACAAGTAAGTGATATATTTATAAAGAGGCAACTAATAAGTGAAATGTTTGGTGCTTACACGGTGAAGATCGGCCCTGAGGGTTCCTCGTCATGGACTCAGTTCGATCGAGTTTACTTTTATGTGGTTCTTTCTTCTGATTTGACTAAGACATGGTCCAAACAACAATCATCGAAAGTAATATTTGCAGTAGACACTTTATGTGGGACAACAGTAGCAAGATAAGCTCAAGTAAATCATGTAGTTAGATGCATTAGAGCATTTGGTGAATTTTTAAAAACTGGTGCTATCTGGTCGACATTATTATTTTTTGGTTGCTAGTTTTTTTTTTTTTTTGAAAAGGAATTTTTTTATTAAAAGCGAAAGAAAAAAGAGTGAAGACAAGCAAGGGGATGAGAGATCCCCAAAAAAAGGAACAAAAGAACACAGCCCAAGCCGGCAAAAAAACACAAAAAACGGCACAGTCAATACATCATCCTGATGACACTAGCCCAATCCCTGACAAGAGCCCCGTTGGGAAGTCCATCAAAACCCTTACACCTTATAGTCCAAAAAGTGATAAAATCCTTAGAGCGTCTGTACACCATATAAGCCGGCTCCGAATGACCCCTAAAGACCCAGTTGTTGCGCTCTCTCCAAACCGCCTAATAGATTGCGGCTGACACCACCTTCCACAACCTCCTACCAAAGCAGTTGAATGCTTTCAACCTCTAACCAAGAAGAAGGTCCCTTAGACTCTGAGGAGCAATGTAGCTAACCCTGAAATCCTTAGCACACCCACACCAAACTTCCCAAGAAAAAGTGCAGTGAAGAAATAGATGTGAACTTGACTCCGCATCCTGGTAACACAACAGACAGACACTAGTCAAGAAAAGACCCATTCTCCAAAGCATATCCATAGTCGAAATGTTGTCTAATGCCATTGTCCATAGGAAGAATTGGACCTTCAAAGGGACTGCATTATACTACACAAGACCCCACAACCCCTGAACCTCCTCGACGTTTGCCACGTGGGCATAACATGCTTTAACCGAAAACTGTCCCCTAGTCTCCCATCCACACCCGACTATCCTCCTCCCCTAGGTGGACCCGACTATCGTACATCTGGGCAAGGAACTGAGCCACCCTCGGAATTTCCCAATCAAACACGGCTCACCTAAAGATGGGATGCCAAACCACCCCATAACCATCAACAAAAAAATACCTTGAGACCACTGCATTTTGGTCCTTTGCAATGGCAAACATATCTGGAAACTCCGATGCCAACGGTCTCCCTCCATACCAAGCGTCCAGCCAGAATTTGATTTTCCTCCCGTTCCCTACCTCGTAGTCAACACTTGACACAAACTTGTTAAGGTGTTACATTATAGCACGCCAAGGGCTACAACCATAAGCACTGTGGGGGACCGACAAATTCCATCCATCTCTAACACCATATTTGACAGACACCACTTTCCTCCAAATGCTGTCCTCTTCCAGATCATACCTTCAAAACCACTTCCACAACAAAGCTTGATTCATAGGCTGTAATCTCCGCAACTCTAGCCCTCCTTTTCCCTTAGGGATGCAAACTTGATCCCAAGCCACCAAGTGCATCCCACTATCCACCTCGCTGCCCTCTCTTCAAAGATAGTCCTTCTGGATTCTCTCCATTTTGTGACACACTAAAGCTGACAGCTCATAGAGCGACAAATAGTGGATCGGGATACTTGCCAAAGACGCCTTAATTAGAGTGAGCCTATCCCCTTTGGATAGGTATCTAGCTTTCCACCTATTGAGCCTACGTCTCATTCTATCTAAAAGTAGGTGCCAGATCTCCTTTTGCTTGTAGGGGGGATCCTAATGGAAGCCCAAAATAAGTGGTAGGGAGGGAACCCCTCCCACAACCTAAATCTGCTGCCAATTGATCCAGATTTGACACATCCCCCACCGCAAACAGAGTACTCTTTTCGAGGTTAAGATGCAATCCAAAGACTGCTTCAAGCCACCGGAGAGCACATCTAAGCAATCTGACATGCTGTTGAGAGTTGTTATAAAAAATGATAGTGTCATCTGCACACTGTGAATGGGAGACAACCACCTCTTCTTGAGCTTGCCCCATTGAAAAGCCTTCAATCATACCCATTTCCGTCGCCCTTCTGATCAACCCACCCAACACACCTGCCACCAATAAGAAAAGGAGAGGGGATAGCGGATCACCTTGTTGCAAACCCCTAGAACAACCAAAGTGGCCTTAAGGAACCCCATTAATAAGGATTGAGAACGATGCCAAGCTGAACCATTTCCTTATCCATTCTCGCCAACGGACGCCGAACCCATGTCTCCTCATCACATATAACAAAAACTCCCAATTAACATGGTCATAAGCCTTCTTAAGGTCCAACTTATAGAAAACACTTGGCTTGCCCTATCGAATTTGGGCATCTATGCACTCACTTGCACACAACACCCCATCCACCATGGGTTTACCTTGGAGAAAAACTCCTTGCTCCCTTGGCACAATCCTAGGAAGTACCTCGTTAAGACACAACACCAAACATTTGGATATGATTTTATAAGTGCTCCCCACTAAATTGATAGGCCTAAAATCTGAGACACACTGCTTCCTATTTTTTGGGAATCAAAGCAATCTAAGTGGCATCACTCTCTCTATCCAAGAAACACTTCTCAAAGAAGTCATGCATCACCAACATAAGATCCTTCCGAATCACATCCCAACATGCCTTATAGAAAGCTAGACAAAAGCCATCTGGCCCAGGTGCTTTGTCTCCATCTAAGCTCTAGATCGCCTTCTTTACTTCCTCTTCATCAAAAGGTCTTTCAAGCTAAGCTGCCTGCACTTCTTCAAGCTGGGGCAACTTTAACCCATCCACCTTTGGCCCAAAAGGCCTGTGCTTCGAGAATAGATTCTTGAAATGATCTTCCACATGCAATTTGATTGCTTCCTCATCCTCCACCCTAGCACCATTTACTTGCAAACTAGATATGCAGATAATGGCCCTGCGAGCATTTGCCATCTTGTGGAAAAACTTGGTATTATTGTCACCTTTCTTCAGCCACTGGACCCGAGATTGCTTGCACCACATCACTTCTTCCATAACAAGAATCTTATCAAACTCCATTTTCAGCTCCTTCCTAGTTTTACTCTCCTCCGTCAAGCCCACCGACTCTTCCTTAAGATCACATTTTTGAATCTCCTCCAGACAAACCACTTTCCTCCTCTTTATGTCCCCAAAAACCTCTTTGTTCCAGATTCTCAATCTATCCTTGATGCCTTTACTTTAAGCTTTAAACATAATATTTGACCGGGAGGACCCCAAACCTCCAAATCATCCCACCATCCCCGAATCATATCCGCAAAACTTGGGTGAAGAAGCTACATGTTCTGGAACCTGAAAGGGCATGGCCCACCATTAATAGGTTGATACCTCCCCTTTAAGAAGATGAGTGTGATCAGAACTTGGTATAGGCATGACACAAACACTCACTTGAGGAAATAAATCCTCCCAATCCCCCGATGCTAGAAACCTATCTAGCTTACTCAAGGTAGGATCTCCCTGAAAATTTGACCAAGTGAAACGAGCTCATGAGATTGGCAAATTGATAAACTCATTCCTATCAACGAAATCACTAAACTCATCCATCCCCTCGAGTCCGTCTCGTTGCCTTATTCCTTTCAAGAAAGAGAACCTTGTTGAAATCCCCCCCCCCCAATACACCAAGGCAAATCCCAGCCTCTTTTAATCCCACCAAGTTCTTCAAGGAAAGCCTCCAGATTAACTCCCCCTGCAAGGCCATAAACCCCCGTTACATTCCATCTTTGCACTTATTTTTTATAAGAAGCCACTAACGTAGCCGAATATGACTCTACCCAGGCCTCAATGGAATCCACCATATCCTTATTCCATATCAACAAGATCCTCCCTGCTGCCCCCAGTGAAGGAACTGCAATCCAGCCTGGATCAGTGAAATGACACAAACTAAGAACCACATCCCTATCGATTGACGAAAGTTTAGTTTCTTGCAGGATAACAATCTCAGGCTTGTATCTACCCACCAACTTTTTTCACCAGACACCTTCTATCGTGACAACCTAACCCCTTAACATTCCAAGTGAAAATGGTGCACTTCATGATCTACTAGCATAGGAACCCCTCGTTTTCCTCCTAGATCCCTCCCCACCCGCCACTCCCCTTTTGTCGTAAGATAAACCCCAACCTAGAGTTTTTAGTTCCCTTGATAGTCTCCCCTTGTTTCCATTTGTCGCTTCCTTCCTAGCTTGTCGGCCAGTCTCCCTCTTTTCCAGCTCTGCAAACAGTTCCCAGGTCAACTCTTCTAACCCCTCGAAGGATAGTCCCAGGACGTCACTAACCTCTTCAATTTTCTGCATGACCCACTCCGATACTGCTACAATGGGGGGTTCCTCCAACTCCTACTCAGACCATCCCACAAGAGCCATATGTCTCCCATGACCCAGTTTCACAGACTTGCTCACCAAACACTGAAACCCCAACTCACACTCAGCATTCTTCTGAAGCCAAACCTTATCACCCTGCTGATGCATTGCTTGACTTATATCTTCCTTACCAAGATCCCACAGGGAAGAGCAAGGCTCCACAAGAATGTCGGCCCTATGCTGTCTAAGATTGTCCTAACTTGACACATCTCCGACTCCCCCTTGAATTAATGCCTAACACGAAACAACATCCCTTGAGGGCAAAGGAGTTAGTCCATGGCAGCCATAAAAATATCAACCACTCTCGGGTCTTCCCACAACACCCGAACCAAGAAGGTGTATCAACCTATCCCCAGGATGCGAAGGGAGGCCATGCAGAGTGCCACCCACCCAGGGCGTGAGCAAAGCACTTTAGAATCTATAAAAGGTCCCACCTTGACACCTAGCTCCCTCGATGGAGTTGCCCCCCTTCTTCTTTTCACAGGGTTGACCTCAGACTCAGCCCCAGAAGTCCCATGCCCTACCCCTTCCTTCCGATTCACGATTGCAAATTCCACACTAGACACCTCCAATTCAATTCGTTCCTCGATGTCATCTTTTTTCGAACACAACCCAAAAGGAACTTCCTCCTGTGAGTCCCCCCAACCTAGAAGACCGCGATCAATGGCGCATGTGAAATCCCCTCCATCCAGAAGAGAATCCCCACTCATCGCCTGAGGCTCCTTAATAGCCTCTTGCCTTCCAAAAATGCCCTTTGCCCATCCGCTTGGTTGTAAAACTCACTTAGAGGCTTCCGACTTACGGAATCACACTTAGGCCCCTCCGTCCTACGCTCAAATTCTCTGAATCCCTCCCTACTATTTAAAATGCCTTCAGCTCCCTCCGCCCCATTTAAAATGCCGTCAGACCCTTCCACCCTATACCCCTTTATATTGAGGCCCTCCCGACTATTCAAATTATCCTCAGACCCCTCCGCCACATAAGAGAAAAAGATTTGGCCCCTCCTGAATTATAGTATTTGCTCGAACCTCCTCCCCTTTGTGAAAAGATTCCATAACCCACTCCTTCGTCTGCCTACCCACATTTGCTCCTCCTAGGGTGACCGACGAAAGCTTCCCGTCATCTCACCCTTTATTGCCATTCCCCTTCTCTGTCACGATATACGCACGGTTACCACCAACAACTGACATCACTTCCCAACCGTGATTTGGTGCAGCAGCTGTCGATTTACTCATGTTCCTCACACTTGTCTTATCTCCATTTTGAAAACTGAAATCAACAACTGGAAAAACAACTGCCGGTGATGAGATCTCCGACACTACCAGGCGAACCTCCAACCTTAATTCCATCTCCTTGTCAAAAAGAGCAATCACCCGAGGGATTTTTTCCAAAGGGTCACCCCACACCCCAATCTTCGCAGCTTCGCATGAATCCAGTGAACTAGTGGTTTCGTCCACCCTATCGAATCCTCCGCAAAGGCCACCAATTGCTCTGAAGAAACCCAACGTCCATAGATGAAGTGGGAGACCCAGAACTTCAGTCTAGTGGCCACCTCGCACCCCAATCTTCGTAGCTTTGCACGAATCCAGTGAACTAGTGGTTTCGTCCACCCTAACGAATCCTCCGCAAAGGCCACCAATTGCTCTGAAGAAACCCAATGACCATAGATGGAGTGGGAGACCCAGAACTTCAGTCCAGTGGATCTCAGGTTGATTAGACGCCTCAAGAGTGTTCACCCTAGGCGACGATCTCCGAAACTCTAGTCTTCCTCCTCTCCCGTCCCCCTGAAGGTACTTGAGGTTAACCAACATCATGGTTTCTTGCTCCGATGTCAGAAACACTACACAACTATTTTTCCCGAGGTTGCTCCATTTTGGCATCTCCTTCATATGCAGGGTGTCCCTAATCCGAGCACGATCGAGCTAGTTCATTGAGCCCCCCCTCCTTGTACACACCACCGCCATGTCCCAGAAACCAAAGGATGATTTCGGCCCATACACAGCTTTGATCCCAAGGTGCCTATCTTCAACAACGATCTCCCCAGCAATCTTGGGACTGAGCATTGACCATATCCCCAATACCCCATTTTTCCTGCTTCTGTACCTCTCCCAAGGGTATGTCCCCTTTTACATCCACACGGTTTGGAAAAACTAGGAGTGGTTGTCCCTCAGACACCTTCCCCGCTTCCGAACCATTTATCTCTAGAATCCCCAAACGAAGGTTTCTCTAGCCCTCCTGATTAGGTCCTTCTGGGACAGCCACAAACCTCTCCCTATCTTCTTCATCCAACGAGGACAGCTGCACATACCATCCCCTAGCGTTCTCCCTTCTCCGAAATAATAGTACCTTCGAACCTTCTTTTCTAGACCGTAGAAGGCGTTTCTGTTGTGGCAAAGAAAGCGCCTCTTCAAGGCATTCGGCCAACCAAAAGGCATTTCTCTCAACCAGCTGGATTCTAGACTGAAATCCGACTCCCCTCTCAATAATCCTAGTTATCTTCTCCTTCCCCACCCAATCAATCTCAATGTCGAATGTTTTGGTCTTGATGGGGACGATGTTCTTCCTCCAGCCATATGCCATTGGTGTATTTCAGCTCTTCTCTCTAAAAAATTGAATGCAGGTGAAGGTGAGTGCTAGTTTTGACATTATTTAGACATTTAGATTCTTAGACGAAACATAATCAATAGAAAGTTGAGAGTCAGTAATTAGCTTAACTGTCCAAACATTTGGCTCTCTTTAGGAGAGGAAATGAAATCACCTTTGGCCCCAAACACATCCTTGTTAATATAACACCCAATCTCAGGACTTGCCAAGATTTCCTCCATGAAACTGGACAACCCATAAAAACAAAAATAATCAAACTTTTTCAATCATAAAAGAAAACAATCTTTAGCAGTGTTTATTGAGGTGCAATATTTCCACAAATACCCACTCTTTATCCCCAAAGCAACTAAAAATAAAAACATAAAACTTATAATTGATAAGACAGAATGAGAGAAAGAGAACAGTGATATAACCGTGATGATACCATGAGCTTGGAATCTGAACTCTGAAGATGGGTTCATGGGAATGTTCTGCAAATCAAAATTAAATGGAAAAAGGATACAACAACATAGGCGAGAATGATAATTCTGAATGAGAAATGGGATTATAGTAGAATAGCATAACACCGGGAGGATTGAATATGCCAGAGCTATCAACTGAGATTTTGGTTGTTGGATGAAGGGTTTTGGCAGTTTGGTTGGGATTCTCGGAGTGCTGAATTGGGGGAGACAGATTATGTATTTGGGACAACGAAGAAAATCTTCCACTGGAGTGAGTTGAAGGATTGAAGAGTAATGGAGCTACACTGTTTGAGATAGATACTTTTAGTCTGAGGGGAGTCACTGCTGTAGGTAGGAGAGGAATCCGTTGGGAGGAAGGGAACCAAGGGCATAAGCAACTTATGCCTGATTTGGGGTTATGTTTTACCCCCTTTGGCTGTAAAATAGCGGGCACAAACAAAATTTTACATCCAACCATAGTACCACACACAAAATTTCTTTTCACATAGGTAGAACTTTGTTTTACGTCCTAAAACTTACTACCATTTTACTACCATTTTATATTGAAACAAACGGGGCCTTAAAGAATCATATTCAGGTTTCCTCCAAATAGCACCTCAAATGGATATCCGTTCCTCAATATAAAAGTAGGAAGGCAGTTAATAATACATACTGCAGTTCAAAATGCATTCAACTAGAAATGTTTAGACTTTAGACAGGTTTGCATGAGATAGTTTGGAAAGATTTGTTTCTTTGATGTGCTTGTGTTTCCTTTTCACCAGATCATTTCGTTCTAAGGTGCATAGACAGGAAATCCATTGAAAAATTCCATGTTTGTGGAGTAAATTAGTGAATGGATCTATTTTTTTGAAACACCTTAAGGTCGTGTTTGGTTATGCTGAATTAGAAGTACTCTCTGAATTGAATTCTATGTAATTAAAAACCACAAAATTCTATTCTTAGGACTTATATATCTGTTGTTTGGATGTCCAAATTAAGTATTAAAGAATTGGGTTATAAAACAGACAATGAAGGAGAAGGATCATGGTGATCACTACCGTAACCCCCACCACCGCCATAACCATCACTGCAGAATCCTTTGCCATCGTCGCCTCTTCTACTGCTGCTGCTACTCCACTGCCACACTAGAATCCTCTTCCACTGCCACTGCTACCCCTGCGTATGATTGATGGTGATGCTCCTACCATAGTTTCTACCCTTTCATCCCTTCACTAACATCAAGGTTCTGTGTGCTCTGTCCAAACCCTCTTGATATCTAGTCTCAGTCACTGATTGTCACAGTTTCAGGTTTGATGATGTGGGAATTGGGAGGCAGCTCAACACTGTGCCCAAGATCATATAGTGCAAGTGATGCAGGATAAGGGAGAAGATACCAAAAATTGATGTAGAATAATTTTCCAAAGCCTCAAACAATGGTTAGATTTAAAGTGCGGAAGCAAAAGTTTTC
>JAOXJP010007627.1:0-17990 GCA_025762735.1 Platanus orientalis | reverse complement strand
CTCTATTATAGGTAGAAGTACTATAGTGCATGACAGAGCCCTATGGTCTATGATAAATTCATAGAAAAGTAATTTACTTAATTAAAAGAATTTTTGCTGATATTAATTAAAAGAAAATTAAGTAAATTAAATTGGGGTTGAATAAATTATTTCAAAAGAATAATATATTTGAAAGAAGTTTTAAATATTTTATAAAGATCATCTTCACCCCCCCTCTAAGATCCATTTCAGAATTTCAACTTTGGCATTGAAGGAACTTAGGCCAGCACCACATTGGTGACCTCCCTTAAGTTCTCTCCTTTGGTCGTGTTGCAAGAGTTCCCAGTGATCTAGTTTGCCATGTGATCATCTAAGGAGCACATTTCGTGCATCATCAGTTGGCACTGTCTATAGGAAACTAATTAAATCCCCCAACCCAAACAGAAGATTTTATGGTAAAAAATAGATCGATGAGCTCATGGCAGAACATCATTTAAACCCTGTTTAAGGAGAGCAAGCTGAATTGGACTAGGACAACATCTAGGTAACTGCTTTCGAATGGTAGGTGAGAGACCTCACCTAGAACATGCAATAAGTCATTTAGCAAAACTAGGAGATCATGAAGCAATTACCTACTCCCCAAGGAGAACAAGCATGAAAAAATTGAGGAGTAAAAGAGGAGAGATGGAATGAAGGGTTGAAGCTAGAGGAAAGCCATCATAGGAGCATTAGGGGAAGGAGTGGAGATGAAAGGGTACCCCTGCCTAAGTCTAGGTTCAAAAGCTAAGGGAATGAAGAAACCTCATCCTTAACGTACTAGGGGGAGCAGTTAAAGGAGTTCAAGACAAGTTCCACTATGTGATGGAGACCTTGAAAGGAAAAAATCCTACTACAATTAGAAATTTGATAAAGAGGACTGACCTTCCTTTCTCTTCCTCAGTAATGGAGTGCCCCCCCCCCCACTTGGAAAAATTCAAGATACCTCAAATAAAGATGTTCGATGGGACAAAAGACCTATTGGACCACCTTGAAACCTACAAAATCCTCATGCATCTATAGGCCATCCTAGATGAGATTATGTGTCGGGCATTGTCTACTACCTTAAAGGGCTCATCATGAATGTGGTTAGGTAGGATGAAGTAAGGTTTTATTAGCATATTCTACAAATTAAGTCATTATTTCATTCGGCACTTTTTAGGGGGCTAGAGGTATAGAAGGCTAGTGACCTATCTGCTGAATGTGAAGCAGAATAAAGGGGAATAACTCCGTGACTATGTCACATGCTTCAACAAGGTGGTGCTACAGGTGGACGATAATGATGAATAGATAGTACTCACCACCTTCATAGGAGGTATTCTCCTGTCATGCTTCCTTTTCTCATTGTTCAAGGCTCTTCTAGAGGGTATGACTGAGCTAATGATCCAAACCTAGAAACATATGAACGCTAAGGATACATTAGAAGCTTAAACGGGAAAATACTTTGGCAAACTTGGTAAGGCTGATAAGAGAAAGAGGGACCCCAAACCCATAAAGGATGACTTGGATCCTAGACACTAGTACCCCTTTGACCTAGCTGAGTAGAGATTAAGAAGGGAAACCACATAGGTGAGTCAAGTTCCTAGTGTCACCACCCTCAACACTCCCTTAGAACAAGTCTTCACTCAAATTAAGGATGACCTAGCTTTGAAGTGACTAGAAAAATTGAGGACTTCACCAGAGAAAAGGGTTAAAAACCAATATTGTCACTTCCATAGAAATCATGGTCACAACACAGAGAATTGCTTAGATTTAAAGCAGAAAATAGAGACCTTGATCCATCAAGGGTGGCTTTGGTGATTCATGGAAATTGAGCAGAAAGGCTAATCCAGGGTAGACCATGAAGGAGTTAAGGTAGAAGCACCACCAGGACTAAAACTGCTAAGAGAAATTAAGGTGATCATTGGGGAGCTCGCCAGTGGAGGAGAATCTAGCTCATCTCAAAAGGCCTGTCCTCGAAAGGCAAATGCATTAGCATCTTAAGAGCTATACCTAACACATAGGTCCACCAAGTCACCTCAGAAGGATGACCCCTTAATCACGTTTTTGAAGAAGGATGGTCAAGGAGTGGAACAACCTCATGAAGACGTCCTGATGGTCACCCTTGTGATCGCCAATTACAAAACCCATAAGGTCCTGGTAGGTAGTGGTAGTTCGACTGACATATTGTACTTGATGGAATTTAAATAGATGGGCCTTGGTAATGACAAGCTGAGACCCATGAAGTTACTCTTAGTCAGTCTCACCGGGGATAGACTTTTCCCACTTGGGTCTATCGCATTACTGGTCATAATTGAAGTCTGGCCTTAGTAAGTCACCAAGGTGGTCGACTACTTAGTAGTGGACTACCCTTCAGCATATAACACCATCTTGGGCAGACCCCCTCTCAATTAGATGAAGGTCATCACATCAACTTATCACTTGCTAATACGTTTCCTAGCAAAACGTTAGGTTAGTAAAGTAAGAGGAGACTAAGCCATCACTCGAGAATGTTACGTGCTTTTGCTACGGGGTGACTGGATCAAGGAAATTTAGACTGAATAATCTGACCCACCAAGAGGCCATAGTTTAGAACAATCTCTTAGGAAGTAGTTTTATTAATTTTCCTCTTATGCTTTTTTGTTGTCGCAACATTTTAGGTTTACAACTTTAGCATAAATAAAGTGTTCTGAGTTTTGGGTACCCTACATATCCCTTAATGTGCCTCCTGATACTTAAAAAAGCTACTCAGGCCCATTGGAAGATAAGATCAGACCCTTACGAGGGGAATACTCAGGTTGAACAAGATCGATACGAACACAGAATATACTCGGAGCCCAACAATCATAGTCTCTACAAGGAACAAGGCTAGGGTTCTCTGACTGAATGAAGCTACTTATGCCCATGAGGCCCAAGTTATATAAAAGAAAACCTATAGGGGAAATACTCAAGGCAAATGAGCTTGACCCTCATGAGTGACATAGGCCCAACTTTTACGAATGACAACTTTGGCCTATGGGCCCTAATCTACAAGGTACTTAGGCCCATGAGACCAAAGCTGCAAAAACCGAGCCCTTATAAGTGGAAGATTCAGGCAAAACTGAGCCCTTATAAGCTCCTATGTCCTAAGCATGTCTCTCATGAACATGCTCAGAACATAGGAGCTTGATCTTTACAAAAGACAACTCGGGCTTATAGGACTTTCTATCAAACAGAGATTCCCAAATCTCGGGGCCTAGTTCAAGAAGACCAAGTTAATCCTTATAAAGAAGATCTTTAGGCTAATCAGACCGAAATCCTAATGAGGTGATTGCTAGGACTGAGCATGCCAAGCCCTTATAAGAAAAGACTTTGGCATGAAAAGTTCTAACCCTACAAGATGTTAACACCTAAGCCAAAGGATGAGGACTTTATAAAACTGACTATCTAAAATATTTAGAGTCGAAGAACTGAACCATTGCGATAAAAACCAAACCTGAGCTAGAGGAATGACTTTAACAAAAAATCGGATAAAGGTTCAGAAGGAGAAGCTCTTCCAGATTGAGTTTCACTAGAAAAAGTAGCCACTACAATCCAAACTAAGTAAGAAAATTAGCCTAAATGGAAGTTAGGTACATAAAAACAACTTTTTCAATAAAAGTTTTAAAAAATTACAGAAGGGCGTATATATGTTAACCCTACATAAAAGGAGGAGAAGAAAGGTAAGAGTAGAAGAAGAAAGGGGAGACCGCTAAGCTGACCTCTAAGAGTTCATCTCACCCTCCTCTCTATCAAGGGCCCCAACATCCTCCGTAGCCGACCTAGTATCACCTAGAAGGAATTGGGAGAAATCCTACTCAGGGTACTATTGAGTTTCCTTGCATCAGAAGGTCTTGAGGCCACTTAGGTAAAAGTTGGCCTTTAAAACCTCTAACTTGTCAGAAGTCGTAAAGGCCTCTACAACAGCCTCGGTTACGGCAGCCTTCTCTTTTTCTAAAGAGGTATTTAAGTTCTCTAAGGACTTCTTCAAAGTGGCAACCTCTACCCTCTTAGCTTCAAGAAGAGTCTAGGTCTCATTTAAGGCAACATCCATAGCTCCCCTTTCGCCCTCAGCCTGTGCAAGATTTACCTTGACCACTTCTAACTACCTTGCGTTGGCCACATTATCAGCTATGGTTGTAGCAAGTCTCCTCTTGAGCTCGCCATTGTTTGCCTCGGCACACAAGTGATGCTATGAGCTAGCAGTCACCGTGGCCAACATTTGAGAAGAAACCATGTATGAAAAATCATTAAATAAAAGAGGTCTCACCTTTCCCAAATCATGAAACATCTTCTAGCTCAAATCAGCCAGAGGGACCCCCTCAAAGTGTCTAGATCACCCTGGGAGACAACCAGACTGAGTCGTTCTTACACGAACTCAATAGAAACCCTGTCGGGTCGCCCCACAAACTGAGAGTAGAGGGAGAGGTCATTGGAAAGTCCTTTAGGGATAGTAATGTCTTGGATGGGGGTTACGAGAAGGACATCCTTCATCTCAACCTCTAGGTCAACCACTGGTGCGGAGCTAGGGGATGGGTAAAAGAGGCTAGGGAGGGGCTTTCAATCCCCTTGTCCTGATCTCCTAAGGTGATCAAAATTTTCACCCTTTTAACAGACTAAGACTGCTCCCCAACGAACATGGCCCAAGCTAAGTCCAAGAAGCCCTTCTGAGGCTTGGCAGACATCCTTGAAATAGTGGAATAAGAAATAGTCAGTATACATAAAAAAGGAGGGATGAATGGAAATGAAGAAGAAATAGGATAAATGGGCATCTTTAGAATGAACTCTAAATTAGATAGGTTCTAGAGATGGATGAACTCTTGAGTAGAAAGCCTCAAAGGTCTTATGAGTGATTAGAGAGAAAAAACTTGTGAATTGGGTGAGCAACAACCTGGAACACTCAGTTGACCTCCTCCTCAGTAAAAACGGGCTCAAACAAAGCTGTGCAAAAAAGAAAAAATTGATCAGTCAGACCAGAATATTCGACTATTAATCAAAATAAAGAGGAAAAACTAACCCACCTAACTTGGTTTATCCCATGTTTTTGGAACTTGAGCAAGACTCTCTACATTGCTGTCCTCAGTGCAAAATTTCCGTCATTCAACCAACATAAGGAAAAACTTATCTCTCCATCTCCTGTTAGAACATGGGAGGCCAGTGATGGCATTCTTTAATAAGTCTCAATAAGAAAAGTACCACCAGCCAGAAGCCATCATCTTCAACTGGTAACGAAAAAGAAATTCTTGAACTAATAACTGATCAGCATCATAATCACTAACCGACTAATGGATCATACAATCTAGCACGATGCACCAGTCGTTAGGAAGGATTTGACTAGGCACCAGCCCTAGATGGACAAAAGAGGGAAGATGAAAATGGATGCCAATGGCCAAAACACAACATGCACACTCATCAGGCTATGGGAGCCTCAACAAATCCCCCTTTAGATTCTCGTCGAATTCTAGGAGGTGAACCAGGTGAGATCCGACCAAGGAAGAATGAGAGAACTTAACCTGGGAAGATCCATCAATAGATATGCATTGACAAGTTGAAGGATGAGAAGATTGGGCCTAGTTAGGGGAGTTTTCCCGAACCTGGAAATTGCTGGCCACTTCTACCGAGTTCAAAGCCTCACTCAATAAAGAGGGAGGGTCCATTCTACCCAAAGTATAAATAACCCCAAGGGATGGACCAAGGAAAACTAAAAATTTAGAAAAGAGATTGGATAGGAAGGAGAGGTCACAATTTAAGATACATAGGGCAAGCGGCACCTGTCGAGCCTTGAGAAATGTGCAAAGATGAACTAAGTGAAACCCAAAGGGAACACTAGTAAAATCCAGCATTTGTGGAAGAAAAATCAAAAGAAAAGTAGCTCCCCAAGCCCTAAGTAACTGAAAAAGGGAAGAAAAAATATAAAGGGGAGAAAAGAGTGACTTGCCGATCAGAGGAATATGACCCAAAGAAGTGGCATTGTCGAAGAAGGAGAAACCCACAAAAAACAACAACTAGAATTGGAGAAGACAATGGGTACACCACTAGCAAGAAAAGGGGCGGAAAACATGAAAAAAACAAATGAGAGGACCAAAAAAATTTGAAAAGTGAAAAGCCCCAACTTTCCTAAGCCTATTTATAAAACTCGTATTTGATCCTAATCGTCCATCCATAGTGTATGAAATTGTGGCCATCCGATGTGGGACCATGCGAGTAGTCATGATGAGTGAAAAGATAGAGGTAACTGACGTTGTACGAATGGCACAATCAATGTGTCCCACCATTTCCCAAGAAAAGTAACCATTAAATTCAAAGGGACAAAAACGTTTCCCCTCTCAATCCGAGTTACAGTTCGGATTCCCTTTGGTGGGTCTACATCTAGCTCAGGAATGGGGGGCTACTAATTGGGTCAATTTACCTAGTTGGATCTGAATGGCATAACAAGGTGCCTTAACATGATAGATCATTACTGAAGACTGGCTTAACCTAGATATGAAGCTTTCACTCGTCCGGATGACAAGTATAGCTACTGCAAGCACTCTAGTACATTGGTATGACCTTCTCAGGTCATCAACGGTGACCTGATCTCCACAAAGGAACTACTCGGACCTAAAGGGTCCTAACACTCATCTCAATAGGACCAGCCTAGTAGTCAGTCTAGCATGGTCTAACAAGACTAACTAGTGTGATTGGTCAGATCAGTAGAGAAGACCAGAATAAGAAATTCCCCGGCATCACAAGCCTGATAAGGGTACAAGAAGTGAAGACTGAAATATGTAGTGAAACATATAAAGATCAAAGCCAGCTCATAAAATCCTTTCTGAGATACTCATTGCTGATAAGGCTGGAAGGAAAATCCTGAAGTATGAACAGATGATCAAGAAACCTTATATTTGCAACAACTAAGGGCTTGAAAGGTGATCCCGAGAAAAATGTTCTCTCCTCAATAAAAGTAGGATATACGGGACTACAAAAATATGAGAAAAAACCCCTAAACACCGGTTACTATTTTCATTACTCTGAGAAAGCTAACTTTGGCATCGGAGGAACTTAGGCCGGTGCTACATTGGTCTCTTAAGTTTTCTCATTTTTTCGTGTTGCAGGAACACCCGGAGATCTAGTTTGCTATGCGATCATCTGAGGAGCACATTCTGTACATCATCATTATTCTTAATTTGTTCTTTATTTTGTATTTTATATTTGTGATCAGTTCAATTTTACATGAAAGCAGCAAAATTATATTTTGGATTTAGAATAAATTTTAATAGAGAAAGTAGAGAGAAGGAGAAAGGTTTCCACAAACAAGTTTTGGAGGTAGAACTAGGGGGCACAAGACGTAGGAAAATATGGTACATTTGAGTTAATAACTCCCGCCAGTTTCTAACCAGTATTTGACAAGGATATATTGGTAAGTAAACTTGCAATCCAAGGTGATTAGACTGATAGGGTGATCCAATTCACCAGAATATTTAATGTAAGCTGGTACTACAATCTATTAATCTGGAATCTTTGTTTAACTAGATTAAATAATGGTTTAATCGAACTTTGATTCGAAGCTAGAAATGCTTTGAACCTGTATATAAGGTGTAAATGCGCTGGGCCGACCTGGGTGTTCGTAGGCCCGTGATGGTGCCTTTTGTTGTATATTACAGGTCTTGGTCTCCAAAAAAGCCAGACCTCCGAGCTCCACAGAGCTTAATTTTCTATGCCTTGGCCAGACCAAGGGCCATGAAGTCATTACATAGGTTAGCACCAACTAATGAAATTAATAATATTCAAGAATGCCCATTTGTGTATCATGAAAAGTCATTACATGGTTTATCCCTGCACTCAATATCTTGCAGGAAAGCCGATAGATGAAGAGGATGGCTTCGATTTTGTTCGTCCAATATATAACGGCCAGTGGCTGGATAGAGGAACAGTCGAAGTGGAAAATTTTCACTCTCTCTTTTCTTTCATCATCATCATTATTATTACTGTATCACTCTAAGCCATGGGATTATATAGAATCCAATTATTTAAATTATTTAACCCATGATTGTAATATCACTAAGCATATAAGAAACTCGCATACCTGATCGGGCCCAAATATACATATTGGGCTTGGGCCTTGGGTTAGGCTGAAGGACCAAACAAGCCCGGGCTAATTTGGACTTGGACAACCTGTTTGACTAGACTAAATGATAGTTTAATACGGTTTTGACGCATTTGTAATGAGGCTCTAAACCCATATTGAAACCTGGGAAATGGTCGTTTTTTTTTTTTTTTTTTGATAAAGAAACCTGGGAAATGGTCAATGACAAAACATTCATAACCCGATACAGGAGGACTACCAGGTGACTACTAGGTGAAGGAACCAGAACTTGCAAAGGTTGTGGTCATGAGGACAAAAGAGGCGAGGAAATATCTTTTTCCAAAGCGAAAGGATCTGCTACATCCAAATTTCTGTCCCCTCATGACCCCATACCTACAGGCTGATATCTGAGGGTTTTTAAAATTTGGTGGTTCTTTAAAATAGGGAGCAAATCTTCATGTGAACACCTTCTTCTTCTTTCTTTCTTTCTTTCCTTTTTTTTTTTTTCTTTCTGGTTTTAACCCCATTTTTATGTGTACGAATATTTCGTATACAGTTTTAACACTATAAACCTCACCTTTTGTGCATAGAGACAAGGGGCGACAAACAGATTGGGTGTAGCAGATCCTTTGCCTTTTTGAAAATGAAATAAATGTTCTATCCAGGATTTGGTATCCAGGACACCAGGAGACTTCACATGGAATAAAAATGGGCAGGGGTTAAATGAAATTTCAAATTCCACCTATTTTATTCCATATGACATCCCCTGGTGTCCTGGACACCAAATACTAGAGAGAACATTTGGATATGTATATATATATATATTAGGGAGAGAATCATTCTCCAACTCAAAAATGACAAATTAAATTGCTGTTATTAGGCTGCACTTCTATGGATGTAGGACATGTCAAAAATGACAGTAGCTTATTTATTTGTTTAATAAAACCCAATCGATATCATTCTATTCATTAATCGTAATAGCATTCTTCCTTTTCTTAACTAGTTGTTGTCGGTCCAGAATTGAGCTTGAAGATAATCAACCACATTCTTGTCAACTTGGAAGGCTTTAACAAGAACATCATCCTTGATGGCAGGATTGGATCCGAAGACAGCATTAGCAATGGTGATGACACCAGGGTTCTGACTACTTAGCCCAGCAATGGCTACAGCATTGTCTTTTCCGGTATTGAGTTGAAAGTGAATGAGGCCTATGGGGAACACGAACACGTCTCCTTTGTTAAGGACCTTGGTGATGAGGCGGTTTTCAGGGTTGGAGGTGACAAAGCCCACATAAAGGGTACCCTCCAAGACTGCTAGGATCTCAGTGCCTCGAGGGTGAATGTGGGGAGGGTTGAGACCGTATGGTGCAAAGTCTATGCGAGCCATGGAGATGCCTAAGGTGTTGAGTCCAGGTATCTGCATTACATTCGCGGCAGTGACATTCGATCCAAGTGGGTTCGATGTGTCTCCAGGCATGCGGAACCCATCAAAGAAGAAATCTTTCTCTGTAGCATACTTTAGGTCCTTGCAGAATTTCCCGTTCACGAACACTGCATATAAAAATGTTGTGGTTAACAAGCAGCCATTATCGAGTAGTGAAAGAAATGTCATAAGAGAATCCAACAACATACAAAGCAAACAATGAGGTTAACCATGTCCCAAAGTCACAAAAAAAAGAAAAAAAAAAAAAAAAGAGTTCCGACTATCTACACGCACACACACTTCAATAAAAGAGAATAAAAGAGAACGTACCAGCATCCTTTGGGTCGTTTATGGCAACACAGATGTCCTGAAGAGGACTGGGATCATAGGCAAAGGCAATAGAGGAAACGCAAGCAAATAGGACAAAAGCTACGAGGAAATTAGCTACCATCTTTTTCATTGTTCTTCTCACTCAAATCACTCTTTATGACAAGATAAGAAATCTCTTGGCTTCTTCTTTTTGCTAGTTTGAGGAAAACGAGGCCTATTTATAGATTGAGAGGGTGTGGGGTCATTGAAATGGTCTTATGTTGTCTCAATGTACATGATGTAGATAAGAATTAACCAAGTCATTGAAGCAGTATTATCTTATTTGAACTTCTCTAACAACTACATCGATTTCTCCACGTTTCTAAATCAAAAGTCTTCGTACTGTTCAATTTGGGGATAGACATGATACATCTGGTCTAGATATCTAGAAGAATTTGAAGAAACAGTGATATAGGGGTTGTTGATTCGCCATAACATGACTAACTATAATAGTTGACTATGAAAATAGAAGTCTTGCCGCCTCCGTTAATTAGACTCTTTCTTCCCATCGATCATACATCATATTTTTGTGACATTCCAAGAAAACCAATACCATTAATACACATGACCGTAGTCATAAAACCAAATTGGCCTAACCCATACCATTGCTGGTTCCACTTACATGGTCACCAGGAGTTTTCAAAATGGAGTTGTTGGATTAGGTTGCTTTTTGAAAAATTTGAATGAATAAAGAAACTCAAAACATTTAAGACTGATTAAGCAGAGCTACATTGTTTGCTTTTTCCAAGTACGGATATCATTGATTTTTTCTCTCGTTTATCCCTTGTACATAGGTTGCAATTGGGGCGAGAATTGGATGAATTGGTCCTTGTAAGAAAGGGTCTAGAAAATTTAGCCATATCTCAGTCGGTTTTTTTATTTATTTTAAGGACATATGATCCATTCAATGAAGACTCCTGATCCTTCTTAAGAAAACTTACGTTTTTGATAGTTACATCTCTTCTCTATTTTTAGCATTAGGGGTGTCTCTTTTCGGTTTGAGTGGATATGGTGAGACGTATTAGTATAGCACCTGTCCAAGATATTACAAAAGATACAGTTTTTCCAACATATTTTAGTGGCCAGACTATGCAGAGCATATTTGAATTTGCCATCTTCCGTGAATCAGATGACTTAATCCATCGAATTGCTTAGACCATTTGGGAAGTTTAGTAATAAAAATGGTCCATCGAATTGAAATGTCGGCAACATTTCAAATTCAGATTTGAAATGGCATGTATCTCAATAGTTAAAGAATCGAGAAGCTTAAAAACCTGATATCACCATTGTATGGAAGCCCTGTCAGCACCCGATGTTGGGTGATCAAGACCCAATCATATGGAAATAGAGTGGACCTAAAAGAATCTTCTGAAGCCACATCAAATTGATCAACAACCAACAAAACTCAACTTCAAGAGTTATTACTTTTATATTAAACCTTTCTTCAATCAACAAACCTACCATAATACCTTGCACCTAATTAAAAATAAATGCCTCAACATGATATATCATTCCACTCAGGGTCATTCTTTTTTTTTTGGAAATCACTTAGGGTCATTTTTAATAAATCAGAAATAATTATGTCTTCTAAGATCACATCTTCTACTAAATGTTAATTTCTCAAGTCTTTTCTTACTTTCTCAATCTAGATCTATTTGGCCTTCCCTCATCTTGCAATCTTCTGCAGACAATATAAATAAATTTCCCAATAATTTATGCCTAACATTCAGACCGATATACAAAATGGAATCTTAATTAGCTTGAGATTAGTTTTGGATATGGGTGCACTTGGTTGCAGTTTGAATGGAGATGTGAGATGTAATAGTATAGCACTTGTTGAAAACATTACATAGATACAGTTTTAGCAACATTTTTTAGTGGCTATGGGCCATCCTCCATGAATCAGATGATTTAACCATCTAATTGCTTAGACCATTTAGAAGGCTTAGTAATAAAGCTGGTCCTAGGTTCAAGCCTATTAGGTCTGAACCCTTAGTCAAAGAGTTGGCAAAATTTCAAATTCAGATTTGAAATGGCTTGTATCTCAATAGTTAAAGAATCCAGAAGGTTAAAGACCTGATATATGTTGTATTTTTATTTAAATACTTATTAACTCTAATTCAATAAAATAATAATAATTGTACAAATACAATTTATTAATCATAATATAAAAATATTAAATTAATTTATTTTCTAATATTTTAATTAGTATAATGATTTGCAATAACAAATCATTGATTGAGAATATTTTCTCAATCATGAACATGCCTTTATGGGCATGTTTTGTAGTTATTTAATTTGCTTGTTTAATGAAAAAAACCATTTTCTACTTTTAAGAAAATGAATTAATGGTATGACCATTTTTGGCTGTTAGAGACACATACATGGTCTAGTCGTTTATGACTATTGGTAGACAAATAATGGGCCATAATTATAGGCCGTAAATATGCTCCAACAGTCATTTGTGCCAACTCTATAAATACCTATGGTATTATGTGTATTGGATATATGTGAACAACATAGTATTTCGTATACACTGTTTTCATTATCCTATTTGAAAATCGTTTGAGATAGAGCACTGCAGAAAGTTTGTTAGGCCTTTGCTATCTTGTGCGATATAGCAGAGATGTCACTTGAAACCATTAAATCTTGGAGCCTGACTATCTGAAACCCTCTGTATTGAAGAAGAGATCTAGAAAGGGATGTGAAATCAGGTTTAAGGACAATGTTCTAGACATGCCTCGATCAATACTTCATGGGTATTATTGTTCTATTTTATTCCCAGAAGTCTGTGATTAATTTCATATAATTTTATTGTACTTTGTTTTTTTGTAATATATGGTTTTGTAAATTTAAATTATTATTATGTAACAATATATAATCATATGGAAGCCCTATTAGCACCCATTTGGGTGATTGAGACTCAATCATATGGAAATATAGTGGACCTAAAAGATTTTTCTGAAGCCACATCAAATTACTCAACAACCAACAAAGCTCAACGTTAAGAGTCATTATTTAACCTTAAACCTTTCTTCAATCTAAAAACCTATTGTAATAACTTACACCTAATTAAAAATAAAAGCCTCAACATGATATATCATCCACTTAGGGTTTTATTTTTAATAATTTTTTTAGATAAATCACTTAGGATCATTTTTTTAATAAATCAAATATAATTACGTCTGTAAAGATCACATCTTCTACTAAATGTTAATTCCTCAAGTCTTTTAATACTTTCTCAAGCTAGATCTATTCAGCCTTCCCTCATTTTGCTATCTTTTGGAAAAACTTTCCCAATAATTTATGCCCAACTATCAGACTATATATATATATGGAAGATTCAAAATGGAATCTTACCATGAGATTAGTTTTAGATATGATGGTTGTTACTGAGTTTTATGGCTATGAAAAAGATGTTGAGGTCTCTCTCTGGATTGCAGTGTCATCACAAAATTGTATTAATTCTAAATCCATATATTCACATCCACGATCCATTCTTAGTTTTTAAGTTTCTGATTATATATGAATACTCTCTACCCCATGTTCATAGTATTTGAATTTTTTGAATGCTTCATCTTTTGTCTTTAAAACATATACATATATGTAGCTTGACATGATCTATGAAGATGATGAAGTATTTATTTTCTCCACTTAACAAAGTATCAGTCATCTCATAAATATTAGAGTGCACCAAACTAAGTATTATTAAAGAACTTTCTTTCCACATTCTTGAATGATATTTTGGTAATTTTATATTTACTACAAGTAATACATTTGTCAATTGGAATTTTATTTATATTATTTATTAATCCTCGACTTCCCATGTTCTTGATTTTCTTATCATTTACACACTATAATCTATCTTGCCATAGATCAAAGGACTAAAGAATATAGGTGGAATTCTCAACAATTTCATTAACAGCATTGAGTTTGAAACATATCCTTTCCCAATAAACACGCCATTCTTAAACAAGATTACTTTGTCATATTCTAATACTATTTTGAAACCACTCTTGCTTCAAAGTGAATCAAAGGATGGTTCTTCCTAATGCCAGGGACATGTAGTACATCTATGAGAAGAATATATAGATTCACAAGAGGTAAACTTCAATTCCATTGATCCTTTTGCGACAACCTTAGAGGAGGAGAATTACTCATAAATATGTTTACATCACCCCCACTAGTTCATAGGTTTTGAACATATTTTTGTCACTATACAAGTGATGAGTTACTCCAACGTCTAGCCACTAGTCCATGTCTTGTCCAACCATGTTTACTTTGGTCACTATCATGACTAACTGATCATCTTTGTCTCCTTTCTTTCCTTTGGTGTACTTGTTTTGTTTGTTTTTCCTAAAACAAAATGCACATGCCAATTGCCCAGGTTGGCCACAAATGTAGCAGTTGAAGTATTATTTGACCTTGTTGGGAATCTTTCTTGTTGCTTTTTTCTTGAAATCACTTTTCTTTGGTGAACATTTTTTCTTGAATTTCAATAGCCACATGAGCTTTGACAACTGGTTCTTATACTTTGCCCTTTCCATTTGAGTTTTCTTCCACTCTCAGATAATATAGAAGTTGATCTAGTGGGATATCTTATTTCTTCCTCATCATCTTCAGGCAAAAACCTTCCAGATGATGGTAGCTTTGAAATAATAGCACTGACATGAAAATTGGTATCTAGTATCATTCCTACACCGGTGATTGCATCAGCAATCTTTTACAATTCTTGAACTTGTTTCAAGACAAATTTGAATTCAACAATTTTGAAATCTATATAGTTAGCTACATGTAATTTTGTCTAAGGGTGTGCATGGACCAGATCTAATTCAGTCCTTGGTACCACTTTTTCTCTTTCCCTCTGCTATTTTTCTGTTCGATTTCCATAAACCAAAACCCTCTGCTATTGCTTCAATGGAAAATCAAACCGATGGTACGAAAAAGAAGAATAATAAGAAAACATATGCCTGCAATATCTGTGAAAAAAAGTTGCTATACTAGGAAAGGAATGGATGAACACATCAAAATTTATGAAAAAAGACACAATTTGCTCACTGTCTTCAATGCTTATACAGGGGTCCCTTTGAGATGCACACAGAAAAATGTGCTCATTTCATCTATTGCAAGGTTATCATTTTTTAATCTGGTTGTTTGGCTTGTTTCTCTATTTCTTTTGTTTCTCTTCTTTTTTGTTGTGCCAACTGAGATGTGATAATGTTCGTTCAGATGATCAGGAATATGTGGTGAGCAATTTGAATGCTAAGCAGCAAATTTCCCCCAGGATTTGGTATGATCTCGGTAATGTGTCTGCCCCTGATATAGGGTGGACCTTAATTGTTCACTAAGGGGTTGCACCGAATCCAAGGACAGAAAAGTTTCTATTTCAAACCCAAACTAGAGAACTAGTGATAAATCTAGTCAATGGGCCGTGTAGTAAGCTGGTTGGACTGGTAGGGTGATCCATTCCACTCACTGATGTTAATAAAACTAAGAGAAAAAAAGAAATAGAAGACTTGAAGTAAGCTGGTACACAATCCATTCGGATGGAACATCAACTAGACTAAATGATGGTTTATTCCATATTTGATTAACAACTAGAAATGCTTTAAATCGGAAAATAGGGGTTTACATAGGCCGGTTTGCCCCAGCCTTGGTAGGCCTGGGACACGACGCACAGATATATATATATATATATAACTTGGATTTCTTGTTTTCTTTGTTTTTTTATATTTGAAATATAGATCTAAGTCGTTGGCTTATATTGAATTCAATGCCAACAAATAATTGCACTAAAACTAATTATGTAAGAGACTCTTATACATATTTTAGCCCAATGTTACAAATCAGGCTTGGGACTTTGGAGAAACTTGGGTTTGTCCACGACTGCCTAAACACAACCCAAACGAATCTAGGCTGGACAACCTGTTTAACTAGACTAAGTGATGGTTTAAAGTTTGGTGCATATTTAGAATTACTTTAAACCCGTATTGAAGCATATGATCGAAGTAGTCAACCTAAGAAGTAAACCTTTAAACTGGTCAGTTTTACTGACGGGCAGTCTTATTGCTGAAACATCCATCACTTTTTGCCAAATCTCATGTGTTGTCATAACCCAAACCCTACACGGGGGTTACCATAAAAAACAAAAACCTACCTATAATCCAATATGGTCATTGTGATTCTTATATCCATATCATTTTTTGTCGAATAAAACTCGAATCTATTAATCAATGATTGAACCCCAGGCTTACAAAAACTGTCTAATCCATATATATATATATGTTTATGCCAGAAAAAATGGGCTGATGTGGCATTACTGACTCAGCAATTCAATGTCAAATGGAAGAAGGAGAAGTTGATCAGATAAAACCGTTAACCCTACCTACATGGGATGAGGGTCAATCGTTGAGGAAGATTAGGAAATGATGAAGCTCAACGATAAAATCCCTTTCAAAGTGCGATTCTAGGTTTGTTAATAGTGGTATTAGACTCCTTTCGAAGCAGGGAAGAGGGAGAGATGGAAGGAACCATGATTTTCTACAAGCAACCATGAACGACCACAAGAAAGCCGTGATCACCCACGACCAGCTTGAATTCTATGAAGGTGGAAAAGGTGGCCATGAATAGGGAGATGAAGCTCTACAAATACCGGAGCTACTTAGGGAGAATGATCCCTCGATCATTAAACCAGTTCAAATATTATCATTTATTTTAGTTAGTCTGATCATTCTGATCATAATTGTAGGTAGAATTCCCTTTCAGACACCTCTTCATAGGTGTTTAAGTTTAGAAAGTCATCCCAGTACACTTTTAGGGATCTGTACCAAATTACCTTATGTTCCGATATTTTCTGTCGAACAATTATCAAATTAACTCTCAATTACCAATTCAATATATCTTTAAATCGAATTTAAGTACTAAGAGTTTCTCAAACCTTTGGAATTTATCAAGTCTCATAAGTCATGTTTAGTATCTCTACTATTCATTCAACCTATGGTGTTTATTATTTGATTAACTAGATTTCATCTCTCGATCCCAACCTAGTCCATTAAATCATTCAACTCTTAGTACCAAAAGAATTGAAAGCATTAAGAAAAATAATAAACACTTAGTAAATTTTGCTCAACAAAGTCTAACATAAATTCATCAAAATATACTCTCAAATTGGGCTACATCTTAGCCTTAGAAAACAAATTTAGTTTATATTGAAAGGAAAATAATTATAAATAGAAAATTAAACAACATGAAGACTAGAGATGAGTGAAAGAAAAACTTCGCCAAGTAATAGACAACAGCTCCAAAAGAGATGAAGCCTACGTTCATCCAAGAGTTGTCGTCCTCCAAAACTCGTTTATTCTCCCTCTCATTCCATACTTTGAAGAAACAACTTCAATAGTGAACATTGGATGATTTCTTCCCTGCTCTCATCTTCCTTTTATGATCTTAGAACCCCCTCTTTATTTCCTTTCAAAGCTGAATTCTCCAATTGTCAGTTTTCGTCCTCTGTCTTGATACCCAATTTTTGCTATCAAAACGACTTAATTTGAGAAAGTTGTGAACAGAAAAATTAAAGATCTTCGTCTTATCTTTCCTCAGCAACTTGAATCAATCAAATCCAATCTCTTTCGCCAAAGTTATGCCCAAATTACTAAGGAATGTTTCAGGAATGACAAGTTTCATGATCAGTGCATTGTGGTGCGATTTACTCCTTGATAAGAAATGATTGGAGATGAGCTATCAACATCAAAATTGAAAGGCTCTCTCTTACCTTTTTGTAGCCACCGAGATCTCCCAAATTGGATTTTTCTAAAAAAAAAGTTATGCTTATTTTAGTGAGATTGGTTCTGAATTTCAGGAAAGGAAGTTTCCAATTCCTAAAACAGGAACTTCTTCTTAAAACGTTTGCAGCAGTAAACTCCACATCTTCAAGGATGATTTTTCAACTTCAATCAACTTCTAAAATGGGTTTCCACATGGTCCAAATTTGAAATCCAAGTAAGACTAAGATTGGGCTAAGGTTTCTGCTATCTAAAACTTGTTTGCCATTCCAAAATCCATGGTTTTATGAGTTTATTTCCTCCTACATAAAAATAGATGAAAACATGATAAAATAAAGAAA
>JAOXJP010007616.1:0-17991 GCA_025762735.1 Platanus orientalis | reverse complement strand
CCCAAGCAATGGTACAAGAAGTTTACTCATTTATGGTGAGCCATGGGTATACGAAGACAGCTGCAGATCACTGTAAATCTGAAATTTCTATATTCTGGGGCATGAATTTGTACCTAATCGAGTTTTGAACCCATTTAGAACTGCAAAGCATTGTAAGGTTTTGAGGAGATTAGAGAAACCCAAAGATGAATTAACCCACTTACCTGATCGGTTCTGTGTTTCCATGCCCTGTTTCTCATGTTCTCTTTCTCCTCTTCTTTCCTTCCTTCCTTCTTCCTCTTCTTCTCTTCTCTTCCTTTCTTCCCTTTCACTGTTTTTGGTTGAAGTGGGGTTTGGGAGTCACCGGTTGCTCGTATAAGAACAACCCAATGCCCCTTCTTTTTTTTCTTCTTTCCTTCTTTTTTTTTCTCCTATCTCTCTCTTCGCTGGGTTGGGGTTTCAGTCAACGAACGACTGAAACCCCCCTCTTTCTATTCTTTATTTTTTTTACTAAACTACCCCTAGGGGCATTAGGGTATTACACTGTTTGCTGATCTTAGGATTCTTGCTTTAGTGAATATATTTTCTTTCCAAAAAAAAAAAAACACTATGGAATGGATTGTGGATAAGATATTGTAACAAGTAACCACCAACTTTGGATACGAGTGAGTGAATGTATGACTTGCATGGCATCTTTAACTGCAAGAAGACTATAATTTAGAAGCCTAATTAATAAAATTTGGTCCAAGTCTATTAGATTTTGAAAAACTCGGCTCCATGGAACTTATAAAATAACTTAGTGATTACCATTGTTTTGTAATGGATCTAATGCTATTATGCTTTCACCTGACTACGGACCTTTATTTTATTTTATTTTATTTTCAGGAACTTATTGAAATTTGCTGCTGTATTAGGAACTCTTATTGTTCACATGTATCACTTTGGGGACTTCTTATCCCCCTTTTTTTTCTCTGTAATCAACAGTATTCCTTTTTTCTCATTAAAAAATTAAAAAAAAAACTCTTGACTTTCACATTCAGATATCTGACTTTCTTTTTTATTGAGCTGTAGTTGAAGAAACGACCTCATTGTTGCAATGCAGTATGTCAACCATTGGTTTTCCTTGAAGGAGATATGGTTAAGTGTGTCAATTGGGCCGGGTCTGGTCCAAAGCCCAACATGTCCAGCCCGAAAAATAGACTGGCCGGGCTGAATTCAGGCCCAGCTTTCAGGCCTGAAGTTTTATTTGGGCCAAGTTCAGGCAGACACACTTTCAGCCCAATCCCAGCCTGGCTTGGCCCAAAGTACTAATCAAATATAGTTCAGCCTGGCCCAGTCTGAAATAGCTATAAAATATAGCTTGGCATGGCCTGGCCCGAATTTGGTATTGTGTAGCCCAACAAATATAGGGCAGTTTTTTGGCCCATTATCAGCTCAAATTTAGTTAATTAGGCATATTTTCAAAGTATATAGGGGTAATTATGGGCCTATTATTGGCCTAAATTTAAAAAGCAGATTTAAGTTCAGCCAGCCCAAACTCGGCCCAAAGCCCATGATTTTAAAACGGGCAGTTTGGGCTGACTACCTCGGGCCAAGTTGGAGCTCGGGCTGAGTTCTGGGTGATCTTGGCCCAGCTCAGCCTGGTCCGATTTACAGCCTTTGATATAGTTAATTATGGATGCATGAATTATTATGGTTGGTTACAGCTTACAACAATGTCTTCGTTCTAATTTCTTCATTCATTTTGTTTTATCCATCAGTAATTGTTTTGAAAACATGGAGTGTAACACTTTATGTTCTTTTCTTGGCGGTTTAAAGATTTTTAAGTTCATTAATATAATGTTTAGCATTTTAAGGAAAGACTGCTATAAATGTAAACATTATGAGAGAAAAACATATCTATCTCCTAATATTTTTCTTTTTTGATTTTTAGATTTTGCTTGAAGAGGTGAAAGTAACAGAGCAGATACTGGACTTGGTGTTTTACATGCTTGTTGTTCTTGCACGTTATGAACAGGTTATTTTTTATCCTTTCCTTTAGGTGTCTCTTTCTTCTTATCTATGTGTAATTTCTTACAGGACCTGGTTTTGTGATAGGAAAATCATGTTACAAGTTCCATACCTCTTTTGCATTCAGCATTGGTGGCTTGCAGTCTTCATCTATTGACAGGATATATTTCTTCACAGTGGCAAGATCTTGTTCATGTTTTGCTTGCACACCCTAAGGTATCTTTTTGCCCACATAAATTATTGAATTCGTCACTGAATAAGTTGTGCAGATGAATTTGAGGAATCTAATATTTAAAGCTAATTGTTGCATAGTCCATGGATTTCTTATGCGAGCTTGTATTTTTCATGTTTCTGTTGTACCCTCAGCCATTGACACTTATGCTTGATTTTATTGACCCCTTTGGATGTCCATTTATTGTTTGGTTAAAATAATCTTCTAGTTGTAGGTCTGCATTTGAAGAGTCCAATATACTGATTTTTGAGCTTTTTGTGCCAGGTTGATATATTTATGGATGTTGCTTTTGATGCTGTGCGTATGGACATTAGATTTCTCCAGATCAAGATGTCAGAACTGAATTCTGATTTCTCATGCAAGAAATCCGGTCTTCCATCTGCTGAACAAACAATACACAATATGTGCCATCAATGCGAGGCTTCTTTACAGTTTCTTCAGTCCTTGTGCCAACAAAAATTGTTTCGAGAGCGCCTACTTAGGAATAAGGTTTAGGAAACTCGTGTTTGGGAAAAAAGTTAATAATTCCAAAGAAGTTTCAATTAGCTATTCTATAGGATTATGTGCAAAGACAACGAATTTTCAGGATTCATGTTTTAATGGTTTCAGTGGAGTTTTATACTGGCTTTCTACCTGATGCAACCCTCCTTTATCTGGGTTAGGACTGGCTGTGCAAAATGTAAAGTAATTAAATACAGACACTAGCTGAGTTTATATAAGATTATGTGAAACAGCTTATTTTAGGCAGCTCTCCAAGGTAGTACCAAAAGGTGGGCTTAACAACCTCGACATGACGTGCCAGTATCTGTGGTGCACTAGGGCCTTGGAGCCACCATTTGATAGGACCTACCTGGGAGATCTTGTAGGCCAAAAATTGATCTGGCAGGATATTTGGGTTGGACACAAACATCATTTTAGCAATCTGGAAAAAAATCTACAGAACAAATTTCCAAACAGTTATAGTGGATGAATTCCAGCATAGACACTCCAAGATCAGACCAATCTATCCCCCTCTACTAGGATGGCATACCTGGACGGGTGCCCTAGATTTTTTCATGATAATATTTCCTAGCTTTTGATTTCTCATTTTGCTGAAATATCCAGCCTTGTTGCTATTTCAGGAATTATGTAAAAACGGTGGCATTCTTTCACTTGCCCGAACAGTTTTGAAATTAAATATCCCACTACATGCTATAGAGTCTTCTACGGTTGTGGCTGCTGTATCTAGGCTAAAGTCTAAAGTCCTGTCCATTGTAAGTCCAAAGCAGTTGACATGGTATTTTGATTTTTTCCCTTTTTTGAACATTTACCTACCACTTCCTACTTGGTGATAGTTTCTGTGAACAAAGTCCACTAAATTAACCAGCTACACATCCCCTTTATGCAGTTGTTGCAGCTCTGTGAAACAGAAAGCATTTCTTACCTGGATGAGGTTGCGAGCTCTCCGAGGAGCTTGCAGTTGGCAAAGTCTGTTGCATTAGAGGTCAGTTCTCAGGAGATGCAGTTGAAAGATTTATATTTAGGGACAAGGTACCCTCAGCCGTCAGCATAGACTATAAGGATGGTCTGGTATGGGCATACCAGTGTGCGTACATGCAGAGGGGCAGAATCCTCTGTTAGATGGTTTTCAGCTTGAAGATCTCCACAGCAAAATTGACCAATCAATTACATTCTCTCTCTGACCAGAAAAATGCAATAGATTGGATGGCTATTTTGGTACAATGTGGTCAACTTTAGTGGGAAGATCTTTGAGGTATTACCATCAAATATGGGTTGCACACTGCATATGTCCCACGGGTATCAGTCCTCTTTGTAGATCACCTTTATAATCTTCCCAATGGGTATCCTGATTCCTATTTTATTTTATTACAACTGCTTTCACTGCCAGGCTGCTTGCTATTGATATAATTGTCATATTGCAGATTCTTGAGTTATTGAAGACTGCATTTGGCAAAGAATCCAAACAGCTTCATGATGGCAATGGTAGATACCCAAGGGGTCTAGTGATTCTCAACTCAATGCGTCTAACTGATATATTCTCCGATGATTCAAATTTTCGATCATTTATTACGATTAACTTTGTAAGTTACTCTTATCAAATCACTAATGCTTGTTCTCTTTCAATTACTTAGTCTTCTTTGTCACAAATATCTCTGATAGTTTGGAAATTTTGTCGGCTTATCAAGATTTTCAAAAGAGTAAGAATGCTCGAAGTTCTTGCGAGAAATTAGGTATTTTATGACTAGATTTTTGTATTTCTTTTTTATAAAAATGAAAGTGCGGCATGATTTTTTTTTTGATCCTTATAAATTTATGATAGCCGACCCCAAATAGTTGGGATAAGGCTGTTTGTTGTTGTTGTTGTATCCTTATAAATTTATGAATGAATTGTTTCCAACACCTAATTATAATGTGTTCTGTATAAAACCCCATCAAGAAAAAACAAATAAATTCTCGAGATTCTTCTTTGTTGAGTATTTGTGTGGATGAGATTCATGACATTATTAGCCTTCCCTTCATTTCAGACCCAGGTTTTGGCCGAAATTTTTTCACTTCCTCATGAAGAATTCCTATCTAATTGGTGTTCTATTGATCTGCCAATAACGGAAGAAGATGCAACTCTTGAGTATGACCCCTTTGTGGCAGCTGGAGTGGTTTTGGGTACACTTTCCTATGGTTTCGAGGCTTCTCTTTCGACACCTGACCCAATGAATGGGACAAAGAAAGAATCCCCTTTCATTCTCAACAACATGCCTCAGGCTCCCTATGCACAGCAGAGAACATCACTTTTGGTCAAAATAATTGCAAACCTCCACTGTTTTGTTCCCAGCATCTGTGAAGGTCACACCACTTGCAGAATGCCACCAGAAAGTTTTTTGGTTTTTGCCAATTACTTTGTGATGATTTTAATTAAGTTGTCTGTTATAACCCACAGAGCAAGAGAGGAACCTATTTTTTAACAAATTTCTCATGTGCTTGCAAATGGAGCTACCCAAATCATCACCTGGGTTCTCCTTCACTTCTGACACCGAAAGAGCTGCCACAGTCTGCAAGAACTTGTGTAATGATCTCTTTCCAATGGTTATGTCAATAGGATAAATCATTTGTTGTTTATTTGTTTATCTATATTCTTTTGCTTTCCTCAATTGATTTAACTTGTATATGCAGGTTCATTGGTGGATCATGCAGCATCTTTAATCCCTAATTTGTTAAACGAGGAGGATGTGCAACTCTTAAGGTGTTTTAAATGTCTCAGCATGAAGTCCTTTTTTCTCAAGAGTTCTTTTCTAAGCTGTTCTAAGAATGGAAAATAGATACTTAAACTACCCTTGCAACCACATCTATACTTGTAATTGCATCATGTGCTAGCACCACAATCCTTCCAAGAATCAGCAGGCACTGAATTAAATTTAGCTCTATTGTTTATGCCATTTTCTTTTATCTGTTATTATTGCTGGACATAGCAAGGAGTGGAAGTAGCGGAAAGGGGAGTGGCAATGGCACACCTCTGTATAATAAAAGGAACGAATCCAAGTCTAAGCTTTGTAACTATGCCAAGAGACCCATGCAAAGTATAGGTATAATCTACACCAACATAATATACCGTGCAGTAACCATAATAAACTTTAAATCAAGGAAAATTTTTAAATGAGGGTAGTGGGTTTTATCTATTTGTACTTGGTAGGAACAAAGATGTAATGTTGCTGGCCAGCATGGCAAAGAAACCCATGATCCAACCTTCTTGCCCATGGATCTCCAGCTCACAATTGGGTTTTTTAGCACACTTGTACAAGTCTATCTAGGTACCAGGATGTAGTGGTCAAAAAACTATACAACTATTATTTCAAAATTTCTTTTCACTGTTTTTTTTTTTTTTTTTTCTCTAAAAATTTATAAACTGTGTTGAGGATTTGATATTTTGGAATTAATTCTTGAATGGGTTTAGGAATGTTGATTAGTAAGTCAAACTTTGGAGTCTTCAGGAAGTTTCTATTTCTGTTCTAGTAGTATTTTGCTGATAAGATCAACTTGAAGGCACAGAAACATCCTTGAACATAATAAATTGCATGGGTTAGTAGATATGGGATGGACCCAAATGGATGGTATTGCATCTCACATCCTACCCCATCTATGTCCTTAATCTGGAAAAACATCACTCGCAGATTCCCTTGATTTACACCTGATACTCTCTTCGTATTAGGTGATGGCCATTTTATCAAATTCTGGAAGGATCTTTGGTTGGGAAACCAAATCCTTTCTTCCCTCTTTCCTAGGCTGTTTCGAATTCATCCCAAAAGGAAGCTTTGGCTTGTGATATTCTTTCTAATTTTATAACATTTCTTTCTTGGAACTTGACTTTTTCTTGTGATCTTTTTGATTGCGAAGTGGACTTGTTGGGAACTCATCTTTCTAGTCTCAATGATGTTTTTATATCTAGTTCCATTCCTGACAAAAGAATTTGGATTCTTGAGTCATCCGGCAATTTTCCTCCAGATCTTTCTTCATGGCCTTGTTATCTGGCCAAAATTCTTGAATCCCTTCTCTTCGAAAAAGTTTTGGAATAATCCTACGCCTCCGAGGGTTCAAGCTTTCTTATGGACAGAAACTCTCAATTGAATAAATACTATGGTATGTGTCAAAGAAGGAGGCCTTTTATGGCTCTAGCGCCGCAATAGTGTGTCCTTTGTAAAAGGTATTCCGAATCGGCAATCCATATCTTCATGCACTGTAGATTTTTGAAGGACATTTGGAACTACTTCTTTGCAAGTTGTTAAGGATGTGGGTTATGCTGGAGGAGTTGTTTGACCATATTTGCCAATGGAATTGTTGGGGAATGGGTGAGCGTAGGAGGATGTTCTGAGGCTGTTTATTGCAAAGGGTAATATGGGGGATATGGAAGGAAAGAAACCTCAGATTTTTTGAAGGAAAATGTAGAGGTTGCAATGAGGTGGTTGACTCCATCCTTCGTGAAGTGGGAAGTTGGATTTTTGTTACAAAAGAATTCAAAGACCTCTCTCCATTAATGTTTATGACGGACTGGACTCCTTCTATCACCATCAATGCTCCAAGGATGATTAAGGCCTCCTTGAAATGCATGCCCCTTGTAAGGGAATCTTAAGAGTTCAATTTTGATGTCTCTTCTAAAGGTAATCCACTAATCCGTGGCCGAGGGGTTTTGGATGTGTGGTAAGAGATAGTAGAAGCAAGATTGTTCAAGCTATGTGTGGTCCTTGGGGATTTGTTACTCCATCAAGGCAGAAACTATGGGTCTTTGTGAGCTAAGGACAATGGGTGTTTATGGCTGTATTGTAGAGGGGATTCAGCTTCAGTGGTTGATTGGGGTTGGGTAAGGCTGGTGGCTCTTGGAAGCTGGCCCACTTTATGTATGAGATAAAGGAATTGTCTTCTCTTTTGGGTCCTGGGGGTTTCTTTTGTCCATGTTCCAAGGGACCAGAATTCTTTGGCCGATACATTGGCCAATTGGGGGGTGGGTAGGTCATCCATTTTTTTTTTTTCTGGATTGGTAAAGAAAATAATTTTTTAAAAGAGTGTGCACGAGCAATACAAAACTCCAAGAGGGGCTATCTGAAAATGATACTTTCCCAGTCAAAGATCCAGTTTGAGAAATTTCATCTCATGAATATGGGAAAATGCAAAGTCCAACTAAACAGAAGGGCTACTGCCCTGTCTTTCAAAAGCCCAAGGGAGTTAGATTTGGCTTCAAAGACGCCCATGTTTCTTTCAGACCAAAGAGTCCAGCATAATATCTTTGGAATACACCTCCAGATCGCTTCCCTAGGCGATTAGTGGGCAATCCCAGTGTGGAACCAGAAATCAAGAAGGGAGGGGATAGAGTGAGGCAGAACCAAAGGAAAACTCAACGTTTTCAGAAACAGACCCCAAACCTCATGTGCCACTTGGCAATGAAGGAACATGTGTGACACCAATCGGATTGCTTGAAACAGAGGCAGCATTGACTTGCCAAGTTCATTCCCTTTCGCATCAGGTTGCCTTGGGTAAGGACTCTATCTTCAAAAACAAGCCACAGTAGAAAATTAGCCTTGAAAGGGACTACCAGAGCCCACCTTGAAAGCCACTGTCTAATGAGGACATCATGACACATGGCACTAGATAGTACCAACATCGGAGGAGAAGTCCCCTTACTTTGTGGTTCGAGTAGACCCATTAGTGGGTCCCACATGGTCCCACATGAGGAGCAGTTTATGGAGCACTTGTGCTGATTTCTGACAGTGTTGTGTGTATTGATTGGAGGTAGTATTTTACTATTTTTTATTAGTTTATCATTATGTTTATCTTAAAAAAAATGCCAGCTTTCTAAGTTGGTAAAGTTTGTGGGTGTCATACCACAGACCTGGGTTCGAAACCCATCTTCACCTACTTATAAAAAAAGATGTTTATCTTAAACATTATCATCTACTTTATCTTGATGTGTCTAGGGTAGGGTTGTGATTCACTGATTCCATGTCTTTAGGACTTAGTTTTATTTCAGCAACATTATTATTCATAATTACATTAGGAGTCTTTTGTTGCAAATCAATATTAGTTTTGGATTCAGGTTGTAATAGGAATAGGAGTTGAGTTAGAGAACAATTAGGATTTATTTGTGCTGGTCACGGGCTATATAAGGGCCAGCAACATTGTTATTTCACACATTATTTTGGCAATAAAATTGAGTTTTTAACAGCAATCTGCTGCTGCTGCTGTGCTCTCAAGCTTGTGCCAAGCTTGACTACTTAGGTAGGGCTTTCCTATGTCAAATTGTGGGGTAGGGTCCTCCTCACAATAGGTACACCATCTTTTTCTCTTCTTCTTTCTTATATCTATCTATCTCTGATTCCTGCCATTAAAGAGCCCTGAAATTCATTCAAGAACCCTTCTTGAAGATTTTTCTTGAACCTTTAAACCTGTAACCTGATTTCCCCATTACTCTCTTACTGTTTTCCGTCAACCAAAACCCCAGAAAACTTCTTCTCTGACCCGCAGCTTACCTATCCTGGTTTCTCCCACTGTTTTCCCATCAAGAACCCCTTTTGATATACCCTGCGGCACCTCCACCAGACTTTCTTCTTGTTGTTCGCCATTCAAGGAACCCAAAACCTATATCTCCCCTACCCTGCGACACCCTAAATTGAAGAGCCCCTGCTGTTTTCTCCAGTCCAAACACAAACCCCCTTTGATTTTGGCCTTGAGGTACCCACAGATTGGTTGCCTTATCTGTTTTATTGGGTTAAACATCAAATCCACCCAATCTTTACCTTGCGGTACTGCTAGAGATTACATACAATCAGAATTTGAATCCCCTAAATAAAACCCCCAACCTTGATGTGTTAATTCCATAATAACCCGCTAAAATCAAGCTTGCACCTCTCTTTCAGTCCCTGATTAAGACCTGTTCTCCCAAACCCTGCAATCAACATTCTTTAACCCTGTTAAATAATTCCAGGTTCGGCCTTTAATCCCTGTTATAAACCTTAATTACAGATCCATTATACCCTGTTGTAGTTCTAACCTGAGTCTTCAGTCTTTCTGTTCTTTTGCTTGACCAGAACTCTGATTCTGTTTCAGTCCTATAAGTTCTCTGAAATCAGTCCAAATTGTTGCTGATAACTCCACAGAAGCCCATACCCTGTAGCCCTCTGATCTTATTTCAGCCCCAATTCTGAACCAAAATCAACCTTTTGTTGCATAGCCTTTGGAATCCCACGAGTAGCCTGTTACAGACCCCTGTTATTGCCTTATTGCTGTCCCAAATCCCAGGCTGATTAGCCCTGTTAAATACCCTGCTATAAGCCTTAATCAGGCCCAAAACCCTGCTGTCCTAGACCCTGTATTTGACCCTGGTTTAACCTGTTTTCAATCACCCTTTTGAACCCACAAGTACCACCCAAATCAGCTCTGTTCTGTCCCATAATTAGCATCCATTAGTTTACTGATTCAGCCCCTCTACTCCTTTGTTTCCTCACTGTTTTCAGCCATTAGTTTGCTGTCCCGTAAGCATATCAGCACAACACTCAGACCTGGATTCTTGAGTGAAACCTTATTGAACTGCATACACTTCTATTGCCTAGTGTGCTTGATATTAAGGTATTCAATATTTTGTGTTTGCTGTTTCTAAGTTCTGATTTTGTGTTGGTAATTGCATGCATACAGTCTGATTTATTTTAAGTCTTTATTTGGTTCTGATTTTGAGCATATTTAGAGTAGTTGCATTACTTTATTTTCTGATCGAGATTTTGGAGTATTTGCCCAAGAGTAGGAATCTTGTTTCTATACTTCTAGTCCTTTTTGTAAACTCCTAAGATCTTTAAGTGCATCTAAATGTGCATGCATCTTGCATCACTGTCCCAAAACCAATCTGCCTCCTCTGATATACTTTTCTAGACCCCTACTCCATGGGATCTCTCCACCTCATTACTACGCCATTCTGCCTCCTGGACACCATATCTGGCAGCCACCACCAAACACCAACAGGCATTTCTTTCCAATGCAAAATGCCATATCCACTTAGAGAGGAGAGCTCTGTTCTGATACCAAGGCCCCCTTTATCATACGACTGACAAATTTGCGACCAACTGACTAGGAGGAACTTAGCATCCCCATCAAAAGAATAACTGGCACATGAATTTTTCCATTGTCTTCACTATCAAGGTGGGCACCTGGAAGATGGAGAAGTAATACAGCGGAATACTAGATAGAACACTCTTAATCAACATTACTTTCCCTCCCTTGAGAGATTTCGACCTTGCCAGGCAACTGACTTCTTTTCCATTTTTTCCGACACAGGGTCCCAAATCCGCTTAGACTGAGGATTTGCACCAAGGGGGAGGCCCAAGTTCGTAGCTGGTACATTCACGAGCTGGCAGCGCACAATGTCCACTAGAAGGTCACCATCCATCCAAGTGATCTCCTACCACCATCTTTTATTCATGAAGGTTGGCATTCAGCACTGAAACTGCGTCAAACATTAGGAGGATGCTGTGAAGGTTCATCACCTGATCTTGAGACTTTTCGATGAAAAAGAAGTCATCAGCATATTGGATCAGCCAGCTCAACTGAAGGGCTAGCTTGCCCTTTCTGACACCCCTTTAAAACACCCATCTGCTTTGCTTTCAAAACCAAGTAAAACAACAAAGGCGAGAGAGGGTCACCCTGTCTCAAACCTTTGTTGCTGGGGAAAAATCCTTGTGGAGATCCATTGATTAGGATTGAGAAGGAAGCCGATGATATACACACCTTTATCCGATTGCACCATTTTCTACCAAAACCCATCTGGAACATCATATCTTCAAGGAAAGACCAACTGACATGATCATATGCTTTTTCTATGTCAAGCTGACACACCACACCCGAACTACCATCTCTTCTCTAATGATCAATGCATTCGTTAGCCAATAAGGAGCAATCAAGGATTCCCCTCCCACGATTCTATCATTAGAGAAGTGGGCAACGGGGTTATAATGACAAAGGAGTTCAAAGGGATCCCTCTCTCTATGTTCTTAAATGATTGGGCCTCTTCCTTTTTTTTTTTTTTTTTTTGATAGTTAACTTTATTAATAGAGCAAAGGAAGAAAAACTAAAATGCAACAACAGGGGGGAACACCCTATATACAGCCCTCAAGAATATAATTTCCAAAAAAGAACATCTGGGAATTCACCCCCCAATTAGCTAATTTATCAGTCAAATCATTTTGACTCCTGTCGATATGAGACACAGAAATAGAAGACAAGGATATAAGCTCTCTAATCTCATAGATGATTGGAGCCAAATGCTAGGAGCCCATACTAGTACCATTTCCCCAACTCACCACCATTGCCGAATCACCCTCCACTTCACAACCCCATAACTTCATCTGATTTATCTCTCTTCCTTAGTTTGGTCCTCTCCTTTAGATAGAAGAGGGGTGCTGTCCTGCATTGTTAAAATTAAATTTTGATGGCGCCTCAAAAGGTAATCCGGGTCAGGCTGCTTTTGCTTGTGTGCTCCAGGATCACTTTGAAAAAGTGGTTCATGTTCTTAGTGGGCCTCTGGGGGTGTGAGATTCAACTATAGCCGAGGCTATGGGCCTTCTCTTTGGGTTAAGGGAATTGAAGCATTTGGGTATCAAGGTTTACCTGGTGGAGGGCGACTCAGTGATTGTCATCAGGTGGGGCAGGGTAAGTGATGCAGCACAGAGTCAATAATCATAGAATTAGCTAGGCTGAACATGAAAGAATTTGAAGAAATCAAGAAAGGGATAATTGGGTAAAACACTAACACTTAGTGCCATATTTTAGGACTGTAACAGTGTTATAAAAGGGTAGATCATTGGATTAAATAGTGCAGACTATAGGGTTTAGGTATAACTTAATAGGCTGCATAGGTGATTAATAATAGGGGAAAACAGGAGCAGCAAACAAGAGAACTGTGAAGATTTACCTTAGTTCAGAACAAAAACAAACAATGAGTGGGCATAAGGATTTATCAGACTATTTTGGGAATGAACTACAAGGCATTTATGGGTAATGGCAGTAGGTACTTAGGCAGCAAAATTACCACAGAAACTTCCCACAATCAGCCCATTGTAATACACATAAGGTAGAAGGGTTTTTGAAGCAAGTTTATGATGTTTAAAAGTTTGAACCACAGGCTATTTGATCAGTTTTAAAGTACTGCAGGTTAGAATTAATGGTGTTGATGATTTCCAAGATATTACTCGGGGAAAACAACCAAAGAAGAGGACTAATGATGCGGACAATATCATGCAACTTATGTATGTACCACCACATAAGAGGGCACAATTCAAATTTACATGTTATGTGGGGTCAATTCAAATGTTGTAAGGGGTGGGTAATTTTTGTAATAAGGTCAATAGTGCCATGGTTAGTTTAGGTTTTTGGGTTTTTAGTTGTAATCCCGTTTTTCACTTTTGATCCAATTTTTCTATGGTCAAAACTTGACTTTTTGGCTTGATTTTGATGTCGTTAGATAGGTTATTCAGTTACTTTTCTAATGAAACCAAGATTGCACAAATCCGAGGTGATTTGGGAAAGTTATGACTGTAACCAAATTACTAAGGGGGTGTCAATAAAAACGGGAATAGTGTTTTTAGAAAGCCTTAAATTTTATTAGTTTTAATTTTTAGGAAAGTTTTTAGAAAGTTGTATGTTTTAGAAAACTTGGTTAGCAAGTTTAGAATTTTAGGAAGTTTCCAATTTTCGCAAGTTTCTAATTGTTTAAGATTGTAAGCCTATTTAAAGGCAACCCCCCCCCCCAATAATTTGACGATGAAGAATTATTAAAAATTTTGTTGAATTGGGTGTTCCCAAGGTAGGCCATGAGCCTGGTTTATCTTTCCTATAAGGGTTGATGTCATTCATGGCTCCCATCTCTCTTATGTTAGAAACGGATGACCATAAAATTATCAGAATTTTCTAACACATCAGAGAGGCATTTTGGTATTTTTTGGATTTTCTATACAAAATTACAAAAACACCCTTTTGGGGTCTTTTTCCTTCTTTTCACTGTATATTCTTCTAAACTCTATTTTTGTGATTCTATTATTTGTTCTCTTATTTCGTGGTTACTTGAAGTACTAATTTCAATTTTTGATTTATTTTTCTTCCGCATCCTTTATTTTAAATTATTTGAGGTTTTGAGAAATTATTCAACATCAATTTTGGTATCTTTCCCCTTGTATTGCATCAATTTTGGTATCAGAGCCAGGTTCCAACTAATTCCTATGTAGTTGTGTTCCTACGAGTCTATTACTCTTCAAGTTGTTCCAACTAATTCCTATGTAGTTGTGTTCCTACGGGTCTATTATTCTTCAAGTTTTATCAGTTAGTTCCTTCTAGCTGAAATCCCAGGTCCTTTCTGAATTGATCCCGGCCTTGTCTAAACTGACTACATTGACACCATGCGGTGTTATGAACCACCATCTTGGAAGTTGTATATGGAGAAATTGCAAAAGAGATTAGAATATGATATTAGATTGAATCTTGCTATAGTTAAATTTATATTAAAGGTCAAAGATCTTAATCCTTATTGTGTGGAATATCAGACTCTCAAAATACTACAAAATTGTCTTAAGATCAAACTTCTAGAGATAGAAAAATAGAAGCGGGAAGAAATCGAAAGGCAAGAAAGAGTTTGTATACTTCAAGATCTACAAAAAAGTTTGAAAGGATATATACAAAGTACAAGGCTAAACAAGCTCTGACTCATACATCTTCTCATGTTCAAGTTCATAGGTCTAAATCTGAAAGGCAACCTAAAGTCTTGAACAAGTCAAAAGCTAAAAAAAAGGAAGAGGCTAAGGCGGAAGAATGCTTGCAAAGACTCTATACTTGGACCACCTTCATCTACAATGCTGTAGATCATCACTAACGCCCAAAATTCTCCAAAGCCCATGTAGATTCTAGTTCAAGCAAAAGCCTGGAAGCAAACCAGATCGAAATCCAAGTCCAAGCAACCATCCCAGACTGAAGGTGCATATACATCCTCTATCCTAGGATCTCCACCGCTTTTGAAAAGCTTAGAGCATTACATTAGAAACTGTGATGGAGAGTGACCACATCAAAATTCGAGGTCGAATTTCTCCCCGCCCCAAGAGAATGATGCGGACAATATCAGGCAACTTATGTATGTACCTCAACATAAGAGGACACAGTTCAAATTTACATGTGGGGTCAATTCAAATTTTGTAAGGGGTGGGTAATTGTGCAATAAGACCAATAGTGTCATGGTTAGTTTAGTTTTTATTGGGTTTTAGTTGTAATCCATTTTTTACTTTGAACCCAATTTTTCTATGGCCAACACTTTGACTTTTTGGCTTGATTTTAGTGTCATTAGATAGGTTATTTAGTTACCTTTCTAACGAGACCAAGATTGCACAAATCTAAGGTGATTTGGGAAAGTTATGACCAAATTACTAAGGGGTTGGTCAATAAAAACGGGAATAGTGCTTTTAGAAAGTCTTAAGTTTTAGTAGTTTAATTTTTAGGAAAGTAAGTTTTTAGAAAGTTTTTTGTTTTAAAAAACTTGGCTAACAACTTTAGGATTTTTAGGAAGTTTTTAGTTTTAGCAAGTTTCTAATTGTTTAAGATTGTAAACCTATGCAACCCCTCCCCCATAATTTGACATGAAGAATTATTAAGAATTTTGTTGAATTGGGTGTTCCCAAGGCAGGCCATGGGCCTGGTCTATCTCTCCTACAAGGGTTGATGTCATTCATGGCTCCCCTCTCTTTTTCTTGCATAGGTGCAACCACAAGGTAAATCTTTTTTTATTTTTTTCTTAGTTTCCTGTTCTCTTCTCTCTTTCTTTCCATTCTCTTATGTCATTATTCTTCTTTCTTCTTCTCCTCTTCTTAAGCCTCCATTAAATCACCTTCAAGGTTATGAAATTCCATGATTTAACCCATCAATTCTTGTTGGAATTTAATGAAATTTTAATTGTAGAACCTTGAAACATGTCAGAAACGTCCATACAAATTTCAGAATTTTCTGACACATCAAAGGGGCATTTTTCCTTCTTTTCATTCTATATTCTTCTAAACTCTATTTATGTGATTCTATTATCTATTAATTTCTATTCTTGATTTATTTTGCTTATGCATCCTTTATTTTTTATTATTTGAGGTTTTGGGAAATTATTCAACATTAATTTTGGTATCTCCCACTTTGTATTGCATCAACTAAGGCTGTTGTGGGGTTTAACCTTCGGGTTTATTAGTTTCCAACGCAAAAATAAAGACTGATGGGAAGATGAGGGAACCACAAGGTTATAGAAAAATATATTCTGGGGTTTCAAAAGGAAACAACCAGGGAATCATGGAAGGGATGCTTCCGTAAGGCTTATGAATGGATAAAACTAGGTTTTGATGAAGGTTAACATCAAGGCAAAGGTTGGGAGATGGTTACTAACAAGTTCATCAGAATTGAGTTTCCAGAATATCTTCAAGAAAGGCTTTTAATGGTGATAACAGCAAAAGAACAAAGGAGGAGAAAGAAAGAAGAAGAAGTTGAAGAAGAAGGAAGAGTGATACCTTTGTGGGAGAAACCCTGACCCATGACCCTAGTAATCCCTACCTGGGTTTCCAAGCTATGGCATGAAACTTGAAGGATAAAGCCATCTCAATCGTGAAGAGCAAAAGCAACAAAATCTTTATTAGTTCAACTAGCATGTCGATTACAATAGGGGTTCTTCCCTTTTTGAAGAAGTAAAACAAAAAGAAAATAGAAACTAACCTAAGACTCTCACTTGGGGTTCTTAACACCCAACTTCTAAAAAACAAACCCACTAAAAATCTGCCCAAATCATGGGCTCTTACTTATGGTTGACCAGCACTTATTCTAAGCAATAATTGTTTTGTCAAAAACACCCAAAATCAATAGCTAAAATACCCATCACGCCCTAACCTCTAATAACTTGTAAAATATCAACCAACAGAATAAAATACTCTAATAAAATGACTTAAAACTAAGCCAAGGCTTCCATCATGTGTTGCTATGTGTTCCTCCATGTCCTCATATGTCTTCATGCCTGGACCCCACCAAGTGGCAATAGAGCCCCACGTAGTCTTTCATGACTGCATGAGTAAGGGGGTTGACTTGTGGCATCTAGTTCAAGTTGTCCATGAGATATGGGTTCTAAGTTCGTCCTTGTGTATTTCTCTTTGCCACATTGATAGGAGTCATAATGCCTTGGCCGATAGTTTGGCTAATTGGGGTTGTATTGTGATAGTTCTCTCCTGTTAGGTTGCATGTATTGCTCTTTTGTGTTGTATCATTTTTTTTCTCCTTTTCAATAAAATACCGTTAATTATAAGTCTAGAAGCTGAATCAGAAGGGACAGTTTTCTTCAAAATCATACTATCTAGAATTATCTAATTGCTCAACATCAATGTTTCCCCATAAAAGTATTTTGGAATGTGGATATTCCCTCAAAAGTATCCTTCATATGGAATAGTTTCTTGGATAAAATTCTAACGCTAAATCATCTCCAGAGTAGAGGATGAAATTTGGCTAATAGATGCATACTATGTATGGTAGAAGCAAAATCAGTGAGATATCTATTCATGCATTGTTTTGTGGCTAAAATGGTATGGAATTTTTTCTTCTTTCATATCAAAATTCCCTGGGTTTTTCCTAGGCTCTTTAGTGAGTTTATGACGAGCTAGAGGGTTGGTGGTCTTAGGAACCTATCCATGTCCATCTGGCATGCTTTACCAGGGGTGATTTGTTGGGGATTGTAGAAGGAAAGAAATAGTATAATTTTTTAAGAGAAGTTTTGAAATTTTAATGAATTGCTGACCTCTATCTACAAGTCCGTCTTTGTGTGGGTTACAATTTGGCCATCTTTTGATGATGGGGAATGGGAATCTATATGAAAGGAAAAACTTGTAATTTTTCTAATCTAGCGTTTTAATTTCCTTGTGATATCACCTCCGCGGTTATTCGCACCTTTTGTATTCTTTATATTTTGTTATTTTCAATAAATTATCTCATTACTATTCAAAAAAAATTATAAAAGATAAAAATAAACAAAAGTATGCTGCAAAGGGGCAACTATGAGGTCTAAGACTTCGTCTACCCAATAACATGATGGGGGGTGGAAATCTTTTATATTTACAACCATCTTCTTTGGGACTAGAGAGATGAAAGTGGTGTTATGGCTCCTACAAAGGGAGTCCTTTTGGAAGAACTCTTCTATTTCCCAAGTTATGTATCTCACCACTCAAAATATCTTGGAAACCTTCTTCGGGAAG
>JAOXJP010007606.1:0-17991 GCA_025762735.1 Platanus orientalis | reverse complement strand
GTCACACTTAGTCCTGTGACAAGGTCTAAAAGAGTCAATAGTTCGAAATTTAATAAAATTCGGTTGGATCACTTTTTTTTCAATAAGTTCGGGAGGTTCACTTGACTTCAATAATCAGAACAATGCTATAATGAATAAAGTAAACTTAGGCATGTGGTTACCACAATTCAAGCATATCACATTTTTCACTTAGATTTAATCATTTTAATGATAAATAGTTGAATCAAAGATATGCATTTACTTAGATTCGATGTTAGTATATGGTTGATAATCATAAAGTTAGATTCATACTAATTCACTGAAATTTACATAAAATCAATGATTCGAAATTTGCCATGAGATTCAATGGTCTATATGATTCATATGATATGCAATAATCATAGAGTTCAATATATTCAACAAGTTCAACAAGGTTTCATAGAAAATTTAAAGATTCAAAAGCTTTCCAATGGTTCTATGTGTAGAGATCAAACCAAATATCACATATAGAGTTCCAAACAAAGGGTAAAGTAAGATTGCCTACTAAATTGATCATTAATAAAATATAGTATGAATGATTCACAATTTCATAGATTTTTCAAAGGATTCACACGAGAACAGTCAAAATTCACATGATCTAAGGAATCATTGAAGGAAATCAATCCATACAATGGCTACGAACAATAATATTATAGAGTCACATAATCTGAAAAATTCAAGAAGGAAACAAGTCATACTAAGTATAGTGATCATAATTACTTACTATCTAACTTCCTTTCATCATATTTCACTTGATCCACTTACTTCAATTCCCAATCTCTACAAATTTTACATAATTTACAAAAGAAAACTCTATAGATCATGAATCTAATATCAAAACCTCCAAATTATAACTCATCAAGCCTAGATATAAGTGAAATGGAACTTACCTTGCTTGAATGAGCTGCTTCCCTCTTTCTCCTTATAATTCTCCATCTTTTTTATTCTCTTCTTTATCTTAGGTACTTCTAGTCTAATTAGATGTAAAGAAAAGCTAAATTCACATCATGTACGAAAATACCCTTTCTAGAGAGATTTTTTTTTGAAATGGGAAAAATTTTTATTTTATATTATTATTATTTATTCTTCATGGGAGATCTTGACCACTCGGCCCAACGCGTGATCATTCGGGCTTGTTTCCCACCACTGCTCGCGTAATAACTTGAGTGCTCGCATGGTGAAGTTCTTGCAGAGTCAAAAATGTTAAGTATCTGGAATTGTCCGCAATCGCTCATGATTATCCCTATGTGTTTGGGATGCCGTACCGCAAATGCTCGCAATGGAGGTGCGATTACTCGAGGTCCCCAATAATTGGGTGCTGGGTTTTCCCTAGTTTCCAAGAGGGTTTCCATGTTATTCTATATTTTATATGAAAAGTGATATGTGATTCTATAAACAACAAGTGTTTGTTTCATATAAGTAAAAGACTTGAAATAAAATGAGTGGAATGACTTACTTGTTTGAATAATTGAAAATCAGAAACTTTAATTTGATCAAAGCTAGTGTTTGACACTATGTGCTTAAATAGATTTCGCTCCTCACAGTGGTGCTTATGATTTTCTCAGATGTTTGCCTCCTAGGATACAAATGATCTACTATACACAGAAGCACTGCAATCTGTTTGCCTAGCGAACCAAACTGTGGTGTCTCTCTCTCTCTTACACAAACTTGACTCTATGATACTTATGCTTAATTTGGACTTTGGATGCATGAAATGGAGAGATAAAATATTTATAGACTATTTATGTTTGTTCAGAATAGGTATAAAGACACACTTTATGATGTTCGAATAGACACAAAAGAAAAAGGATGCAATTAAGTAAGCATCTTCATGTTTGATCATAATAGACAAGGGGTTAAAATGGGTGATTTAATAGTCACATTCATAACTGTTTGATCTGGAACAATCATGAGGATAAAAGGGTAAAACATGCAAAGAATAAACATGCCCCCACAAGATTAACATTTTTTTTTGAGAAATAAAAGTAATAAAAAATATTTTATTTTTCTTGATTAGTGCAGCATGCGTGTGTGTGTTTTGGGCTTAGCCTATGTTGGTTAGGTCCTCCCCCTTCCACAAAACTGTGGTACCCCTTGGGGGCCAAGTTTATGTCTAAGGCTATTTTATATAAACCTCCAAACTTTTCTGGGCTAACCAATGTAGGACTATTCAAGTTCTACACCCTTTAACCAGTTTTCAACTGGGCACATTCGGAGACAATTTCTCATTCACCCATTAACGGTTTTGAGAGACTAATCATACATTTTTATTCTCCTAATTGAGGTGAACACAAACCCAAGTGGACCCGCCTCAAAAGCCTTATGGGTCCCACTTTTATTTTGGATCAAATATGCCTAAATAGTTAGATTTGAAATTTGGGCATAGTGAAAACTGTACAATCAAAATCGTTTCCAAAACTCCAAGCTTCTAATGAATTACTTAGATATGCACACCAGGTCTCTAATGTCTTCTAAGGCTTTCTAAGGTCTTCGGGTCAGCTCAATTTAACACATAAACCAAACTACTACATTTAAATTATGTAATACATGTGTAGGGTGTTATACATGTTAAAGTAGGTGTCCTGATAAAGTCATCATAAACACTTTTTATAGTATTTATTTGTTTGATATTTATAATAAAGTACGTTATTCCATCATCACATGTGTATAATTTTATTTATAGGTAATTGTTTTGATCTCATGAGATGAGATAGGTGGTCCTCAGGTAACATAGTAGGATGTCAGACACATGGATTGTGTGTAGAGAGATCTAACTATCTAATTCCCATAGGCCTGAAACCTTACAGCTATGGTGATGTTGGGCACATCACTTAAAAGGTTGTTATGTGTATAGTTGTCATATAATGGAGTAATGCAATCTCAATCACTAGAGTGAGACTCTAGACTTACATGTAGATGCATAATTCAATTGTATTAAAGGGATTCATAATGAACACATTTAGTAAAACTTCATTATCACTATAAATGATGTTCATAATTTACAGACTAATCCTTTGACCTGAGGGACTTGTGATTCTCTAAGTTATTCAAGTTGATTATTTTGAGTTTCCAACCAGTGATATTTAATTGGTGGCTATATCATGGGTAGCTTGGATTTGACTTGATGCTTGAGAGAACATAAGTGCCCAACAAGGAATCCACTACCCTTATAATAGGGAGAAATATTCAGTCTAAGGTTAACATGAATTGATTGGACATAGAAATCTAGATCTAGTGTTTTAATAAAATGTTTGTCAAAATAATTTTCAAAATTATATTAATTAAATAAATAAGGTTTTTTGAAAAATAATTTATTAAGTAATGTTTTTAATATCCAATTGATCCATTTATTGTCCTAAAGATAATTTACCAATAACCAAAAGGGTTTGACAATGACTAGTTTATTGTCTTGGGGGTCATTGAGGGATTTTGTATAGTAGAAGGATGTTTTTGTGAAAAGGTTTGTAAGGAAGGGTCTCAATGTTATATTTTTATCCTTGGGAGTTTAATTGTAACATGTCACAAGGATGGTTATAATTAATGGAGTGTTTGGTGGTAATTATCAAACAGTTGAGTTCCTGATTGTAATTTTGACTCAATTCAGGATGATGGGCCCCATAATCCCAATAAGGATCCCACACCCCTTAAGGTTTATTTGACCTCTCCCAATCCCTATATACAGGGTTACCCACGTTTAGATATGGTCCTGTAACAATTTTGGAAGTAGGAAAAGTGTAGAGAACTCTGGAGTAGGTGTGAAGACTTTGGAGACCAGGTTGAATTGGATTCTTATGTCCAGTTAATTGATTGAGGTAATTATAAACTTCCTTTGTGATTAGATCTCGTAGATTTATATGGTGATCATGGGAAAACATATTTAGATATGTGATTGACCAATGAACTTTACTAATTTTAATGTTCAAGAACAATAATCTTCCAACAATAGTCACTTACCAATTCCTCCAGCTCTTGCTTGAGATTCAAAAGGTAGATTACGGGCTTTCGACATCTCTGAGCATTGATAAAGTGGCTCATGAACTGCTCACTGAGATCCATGAAGCTATCGATCGATCTAGACTTCATACTCCCAAACCAAGCACGAGCGGATCCTTTTAGGGGTGAAGGGAAGGCTCGGCACATGACCTTGTCCGACAATGCCTAGAGGTGCATAAGTCTCTTGTAGGTCTCTCGGTGGTCGAGGGGGTCCCTCGTTCCCTCGAATACTTCCATTGGGGGGCCCAGAACTTGTGGGGAAGCGAGAAACTCATTACTCGATCTGAGAATGGCAATTCAGTTCTCAGGACCAAATTTTCCACGGTGGAAGGCCCCTTTCCCTTCACCGCATGCATGACATTTCTCAATTGGTCTTGAACCTCCTTTAATTGATCGTCCAACTATTGGCCATGGGAAACCGGATGTCTTATGGCTAATGTCTTTGGTTTCCAATGTCTTCGGTTTCCCCACAAGTTCTGGGCCCCCCAAATGGAAACTAGGCTCGCCTCCATTTTGCCTCTCGGATCCGACATCTTCGGTTTACCCCATTCTTTCTTCGTGTGGATTCCTAGATGGAGCCATGGCTTCACCTTGCCGCCCCACTTGGGTCTCACTATTGTCTTGAGCAAGGAGCCTTTGAAGAGTCTGCTGATTCTATCGAGCGATCTCTTGCATGGTCCATGTAAGATCTTGGACTTGTTGCTCTAGGTTAGGTTTTCCGACTTCCTTCTCCTGACGGTCATCGTTTATGGTGGTATTCAGTGGGTTGTTCCTCCTAGCTTCCATGGATCTGGTCTCCACCATGCACTCTTAATCTGGGAGGGGGCTGTCTCAGCCTCGAGTTCCCACAGACGACGCTAACTAATGATGTCAGGATTCGACCTGCCCGAGTGTCTTTAGATGAGCGAGTGGTGGTTCCTGGATCCAATGGTCCTGCAAGAGAAGAGGTTGGAGGAGGCCAACCAAGTGCTGGCCGGTCGCTCTCCGATGATCAAGTCAATGTCAAATACTAACCAACGAAGGGGGTTTTAGCTAAAAAAATGTTCTTACCTTCCTTCGGGTGCTAGCCTGATCTTATAGCATAGGTCATCCTTATCATTCCAATTCGTCAACCCCGTGATTCTTGTGATCTTCTGGGATTCGATTCCGTCCATCGATTCTGCCCTTACTTGCAAGATTGCGTCCTGCAGTTTGGGGCTGATTCCGGGCCTGGATGCCTAAGTCTCAGAATACTCCCGAGACACCTAACACATTCCATTTGTGTACGGTTGATGTTCTGTATCTCTCCTACTCGGGCATGTCTCAAGACCAGACTTTTCCCGTTCAATTAGACTCAACCAAGAGAAGATTGATTGGCCCCGGATATTACATCCCATCATTGTCCATATCTCCAACCATGACTCGGCCTCCTCTAACACGGCTGATTGTGACATCCGAGTCGCATCTGGGTCGTCATTGTCTGTGGCTATTCAAGTCAAAGGTGACCAAGTTAACGTGTCTCTAGCTGACACAAACCTAAATGGAACTTCGCAGGCTCTCCAACTGTCTGCTGTTTTGGATGAGCTCGAAGCTCACCACCTTGAACTCATTCATTTCACTCATTGTCGTAATGGAAGCGAACTGTTTCATCACTACGACAGCAAGGTTTGCAATGCATCTCTGATTTTTTTGTTTGTTACCTTTATCAATTTGTGAATCTCTGAAGTGGGTTCTTGTCTTTATTTATTTTATTTTATTACAGATTTGCAATTGCTTGGATGGTTCTCCTGCTCTGTTGAAAACAAGATTACAGGAATTGGCCTGCAAATTATACAAGTAGAGAAAATCTTCCTCGCTGAAGAGATTATTTGACCAGCTTGATTGATTGATTAACCCCCTCACCGATCTATTCAGCTCTATAGTTTACTTTTTAATCGATTGGAATTGATTTGATAGCGTGTTGGCACATCAGCTCCATTCTGTTTATAATGTTTGACATTCTTTCTTTTTCCAACTGGATCAGATCTTGGATAGAGATAACTCTGTAATGAAAAAAGATAGCTTGTCATGCATTTTTTATTATTTTTGGCTTTTAGTGTTTGTAATTGGATCTTACCATGCGCATCCAGTCTTCCGTTAGTTTTTGAGAGAGGAAAGAGAACTTTCTTTTCTTCTTTCTTTTTTCTTTTCTTTTTTGTTTAAGATTTAATAATTAGTTATGAGTTATTTATTGGCCCATGTGATTCTCAATGTGACTAATAAAGCATATTGGGACTGAGAAAAGTTATAACAGATTGAATTCTAATCCCACTATAGAGCCTTTACCTAAAAAATATAATCTATCCCAAATATATACTAAAGCAAAGGGTTGCTGATGTGGCACCCCTCTAAGTTTTTTATTTGGAATGTAATATTTTTTAAGAGAATGTTATGTGTACAACCCCACACCCACGTTTCCTCCCTCATTCTTTTCTTTTTAACCAATTCTTTAAATCTTCTTCCTAATTTTTCTCCACTTTCTCTTCTTTTAACCTTACATTCTCTTAGCCCTAACTAATTTTCTTCCTGTGCAACCTAGGTCAGTATGGCATCAGGGGCCGATACATCAGTGCCGAAAAAGTGATTTACACTTTTTGGGGATGCTTTTCATTTTTCGGCACTGATGTGTTGGCCCTTTATGCCATACTGACCTAAGGTGTTCGTACCTAATTGTTTGGTCTTTTCTTCTACATTTTCTCTCTCTTTTGGTTACTTTGGATCTCCAACTCTTTACATCTCTCTCTCTCTCTCTCTCTCTCTCTCGGTTAATACTCTACCTCTGGTCCTCTACAATATGTTTCCCTCCTCCATGGGTCAAGGGCATCTGCTAGTAATAATAATAACAAACACTATAGAGCCTATTAAAAAGAATAGATGGCATTCATTATGGATTTGCAGGGTATCGATCCCTGTGCCTCTCGTATGATAAGCGAGCACTCTACCATCTAAGCTACATCCCCAGCTCCATATTATTATTAGATCTTTCGTTATAATTAAATTTGTTTTGAAGATGGATAGTAGTGTCACCAATAGTGTTAAGTAGGATCAATACCATTGGTTGTTTGATTAGTTTCCCTCCGAATATGAAACACTTAAAAGAAAAAAGAGTGAAGAAGATTGCTTCTTATGGGCATGAATATATTTTACATGTTTTCTTAGATTAAAACACTCGCTTTAATCTCTATTTTTTATTTACTTTTATGTATATTGTTTTTGGTGGCCAATTACTTTTTATTTTTTATGTATATTGATTTTTATTAAAAATACTCGTTTTAATCTCCATGTTATCCCACATAGTTTTTTTTTTTTTTCTTTTTGTGTGTGTGTGTGTGTGTGTGTGGTAGAATGGCAGTTATTATTATTGTTGTCATTATCTATTGTTAAGTATTTCAATTTTCTATCCGTGCAAATACTTGTAAAAAAGTAACCATGCGGATACTCTCGTGTGTGTATATATATATATAGATATGGAAATAAAATAAATAGAGTCAAAACCATTTACAAAATTGTAATTCATCACACCTGGACCAAAAATTGTCTGCATTCCTCAATGATTATATGTTATTAACTAAGATACAATGAACCTAAAGACAAGTTGGTAGAATTTGGACAAACCTTTGAAATTCCTTACAACGATTATGGGTCAATAACTAAGCCAATTAAGATGTAACAATAAAGCCCATTAGAATGGAGAAATAGTAAACTTCACCAAGCCCATCGAATTGTAACTCTATAAATAGAATCCGATGTCTCCTTTAGAAAGTAACTCATAGAAAAGCAAAGAAGCTCTATCAAGATAGAATTACTAAATCAGGCATGAAAGAGAGGTCTTGTGACATGAAGAAGATATTCTTCTTTATCTATTTTACTAAACGTTGAATGGTACCCTTCATTGTGAAGGTTTTACCTAGTTCTTAATTTTAATATATAGATAATTCTTGGCATTTCGAAAAAGAAATTCTCCTCTATTAGATCGTACAAAACCATAGGAGAAAAGGCTTAAATTCAAGCTTGGTTGATTTCCGGTGTTAGTGCGGTCGAATCCTTTGCATAATTGGTAGGAGACTATGACTATCATCAAGAAAGCTTTTCGCGTCTCCATGTCTCAGAATCAAGTAACAATGAACTATGATTGGCTTGATCCCTTCAATAAGTACGTATGCAACCTAACTATTAGGTTCAACCATAGTGTATTCCTAAAAGGGATGGCCATACAGTATTTTTATATCTTTATTAGAATCTACAAATTTAATTATGGAATTGGAATTAATATTCCAATGATTTATAAATGGAGCCTAAGTTACAGCAAATTGACGATAATCTACTCCCAAGAAAATGAAGGGAAAGAAGGGAATAAACTTGATTAATTGATTGCAATAGTAACCAAGGTATTTTTTTGGTCTTGGAAAAGATAATTTGTCACCAAGACTAAGATAAAAGTATATAAACTAGTGGGGGATATTATTCTCTTAAAATATTATGAGAAATAATGCTCCTAAACCAAAGTTTACTTATGAAATTTTTTTCTTCTCAGAGACGTTAAGACTACAGCTTTTAAATCTTGAAAATCCAACCCATACTTAGAGAAATATTTTTTTTTTATATAAGAAACAATGGAGCTAGAAGAACCTATACCTAATACTCGAGAGGCTTCTATATTAGAACCTTAATGAATTTCAAGGAAAAAAATGTATGATTACATAAATAATGCCTGAAATTCATAGTTATTCCAAAAGACCAATCACTTTTTATTTTATGGTACAACTTAGATACCATTTGATGATTACTTATTATTGGTAATAATGTTTCTTGAATCTAAAGATTCATTGAATTGTTTAAATTCTGATGAGAATGTTTAATAGCTCAAGGCTAATGAGAATGTATCCCAGCTTGAAGCCGATAAGAATGTTTGTCAGTTTAATGCTGATGAGAACATATGCCAACTTAAGGCTAACGCGAATAAGTTTTGCTAGCGCAAAGCTAATGCTGATTAGTATACTGATACATATCTGATGGTTATGTACATACCAACGCAAAGTTGATGAAGAGTTAGAGCTTTCGTATATCCACATTAAATGTTGAGTAAATACACAAGTTGTCAAAATTAAATTGCACTAGAATTTGGATTTAGACAAGCCTAAATTTATGACTACTCATATTGAAAAAATAATCTCTTGAAGATCCAAAATAAGGTGTTTAACTTATTCTTAAAGGGAATAAAGTATGTTACCCTCTCATTTGTAAAAGAAAAAGAAGAATGATGGTGACTTACATTGGTAAGTGAACCAATATTAAGTTATCATTCTTGGGTATTTTAGATTTAAACACCTGAAGCACAATCATATGATAGAAGTTCCAATCTATACGTCTGAAGCATAATTATGTGGTCAATTTAATATATGGTTGACCCAATGTCTAAGGCCTTAAAATGGGAGTTAACCTCCTAATACATCGACGGGAATAGGATAAGCCTATAAGTGGTGATGGTAGAAAACCAACATGGCTAACTAGGGTTCAATGATAAACCAACCTCAGTTGTCTGAAGATTCAATAGGAAAATAAACTAATTACTACTGAGAAGCATAACTTTAACTTTTGTGATAATAGTTTGTTCCTATGGAAAGCCTATAGATGGTAATTTTATAGATGAGAGCATTCCTACATTTGGATTTACTTATACATGTTGTATGATAGTTGTGTTAAATTCCTACAGATGTTTTTCTACAAATGTTGTAGGTCGAGAATTATATTCTCTTGTTGAGTTCTATAGATTTATTATTGGTTGGAATAAGATTAATATTTTTTTATAGAAACTTAACTTTTTGAGTGTGGAAGCTGGTCACTTCCTATGAGATGTAGGCAATCTCTAGAATACTTAGTAAAACTATGATCAAGCACAGACCTTAAAAGGACAAGTTATTCAGAAATTATTTTCTCATAAAGGATTATGTGTGCAAAAATATTATTTGTCAAACAAAGATTTAGTTTAAGGTTCTGTCTACTAAAGTTTTAGACAAACTTCTTTTGTTTGCACTGTGTAGAGATTTAAGGGTAAAACACGTTTGCAACACTTATGCATACTAACCTTTGTATAATGCCCTTGTCTGAGTATAACTAAAACTGAAATAAGTGGGGGATTGTTGGGTATTTCATTTTTCTATCTATGTAGATACTTATCAAAAGTATCCATGAGGATACTTTTATAGTAGTCGTGTGAATACTCTCATATATATATATATATATATATATATATATATTGTAATGTAGATATATGTGTGTGTGTGGAAAATAAAATAAATGAAGTCAAAACAGTTTACAAAATGGTAATGTTATTTATTTGGAAGTTATGAAATATTAACCAAAGGTTCTTTGAACCTAAACCAAAAACCATTGGTGTTCCTCAATTGTTATGTCACTAACTAAGGTTTAATGAATCTAGACATAGGTTCATCAAATTTGGACAAACCTTTGAAATTTCCCACAGCAATTGCACACTACTACTTAAACCTATTAAGATGAGACATTTAAGCCCATTAGAGTGGTGAAATAATGAGCTTCATTGAACCCATTAAATTGTGACTTTATAAATAGAGTCCAATGTCTCCTTCAGAAAGTGGCTCAGCTTGAAAAAGCAAAGAAGACATGTCAAGATTGAGTTAAGCATGTAAGAGAGGCCTTGTGATATAAAGAATATATTATTATTTATCTATTTCACCAAATATTAAACGGTGTCCTCCATTGCAAAGGCTCTACTCGATTCTCAATTTTAGTAAATAGATAATTCTTGGCAAGCAACAATTGTAGCTTGGCATTTAGAGAAAAAGATTCTTCTCTATTGGATCATGCAAATCCGTAGGAGAATGACTAATTTTGAGCTTGGTTGATTCCCAGCATTATTGCAGTCAATTCCATTGCTGGGAGACCACGACTATCCTCAAGAAAGCTTTTCGCACCTCCATGTCTCAAAAGTAGGTAACAATGAATTAGGATTGGATTGATCCCTTCAATGGGTATGTAGGAAACTTGTTTATCAGGAACCATAGTGTATTCTCAAAAGGGATGACTACACAATATTTTTATATCTTTACTAATCATGAACCTATGCAAATTTGCACGAGCAAAGTGGTTTGTTTTATATATCTTTAAAATAAGCATATTTAATGATTTGATTATAAAGATAAAAGAAATTTAAACTGCCAATTAAGAGAATAAATATGAACATAATTTTAAAATTAAGCAAGCAACTCTTCATTAGAGTTTGGGTTGATATATATTTTTTATTTAAATATATAGCTTTTTTTATAACATATTTAAATATATAGCTTGAAGACATGGTGCGTGCTATAAATAGTAGATGGATCTATCATAAGACTAGTGTGGTTAGTAATGATAATAAGCATATTGATTTTGTTGTGTGAATATTAAATGTGTTCTTTTAATTCAAATTCTTTTGTTGCTTCATTTGATTACTTCGTTTAAGCCATATATAGTTCTTTCCTTCAATTCATTAAAACTTGTAATTTTCTTTTGATATTGATTCTCTATATAAACCAATTCGGCTACAATGATAGCATAGGGAAATTGAATATAAAAACTAAACATAGAACAACATAGGCATGTTCAAAAGCTTATAATAAGATTTGATTTACTTAACATAAGTCAATAATGATATTGTTACAAGGTTAATTTTAACCATAGATGATGGCCTAATGTTGATGACATTGTACTTTTAACACCCCGTGTTGTACTTAAAAGGAAAAATTGTAATTTTTTTTTGTAAGGATAAAATTTTCATTTCACATGTTTTAGGAAGACCATAAGATGGTTTAAGAACCTTATAGACCGATTTAGAAGTGTAGGATCCAAGTTAGACGATGAACCTATCCCGTTTTAAAGTTGTACCAAGAGCATATTTGGGGTAACTTCACGAGTCCACTGACACCATTCCTGAGTGAATTAGGGTACAAGTCATATAGCATTAGAAACGTCTTTGAGTTTATTTTTCAATGCTTTAAACGATTCACAAAATAGAATCTTCTAGAAAAAGTTATGCCAGTTTTACCGCAAGGTGTCTGAGCTGAAAAAGTTCAGAAGCCCAAGCACCATGTCCTGACCGGTTTGACCGGTTAGGACATGGGGCATGTGTCTCAAGTGACCTCCTGACCAGTTTCCAAGTGCCTGACCTATCTCTAACCCCTTGACAAGTTAAGGCTGCAAAAGCACTGAAAAATCCAAAATTTTGCATATTTTGCTATTTTTTTCATGGTCTTCACTCATTGGAGCCCTACACATGTGGGATCTCGTCTAGGATGACTCAAAAACCTATTTACACTTCATTTAGGTCATTTTTCCTCATTAGAACAAAGAGAGAATGACTTATAGAGATTAGGAAAGTTTTTGAGCTAAGAGAGGGAGATTCTTCCATAATTGGGTTTTCAATCCCAACTCTGAAAATCTTTAAGATTAACTCATTTTTCTTCCTAGATATTCATGTTTTATCTAATTTACTTAAGTTCTAAATCATTTTACAGATGATAGAAAGAAATTAAATGAGGTTCTTCTTCAAGATCTCCTTGAAAAATAGAAGAACAAGCTCAGGTAAGTAGTTACACACTTACTCAATTTTTTGTTGTTTTTAGGTTCTTAAAAGTCTTGTATTGGCAACATCTTAAATCTATGGATGTTTTCTCATATGTTGGTGAAACCCTTTACTAGGATCTTAGAAACTTCACCTATTGTGGTGGTTTGTGATGAGATCTTGTCATTTTCTACTAGGATGTTAGAAATCTCTAATTTATATTACGAGGAATAGTGGATTTGCATGCTATCTATATATATTGCCTTGAAATAATGAATCTCATGCATGGTGAATTCTTATAAACTAGAATTCTATAACTCTATAGCTTCCATGAAAGATATTCATGAATGATTTGTTTGATTTCTATGAGAAGTGTGATTATTTGGATTAGTGATGAACATCTCTTGAATATGTTGGATAAAGATAATGTTAGAAGAGAATTATGAAACATGTTGATCTTTATGTAATGATATTAACATGTTGTATATAAATTGCTTAGGAAACTCTATGGAATGATTCAAGTAAGATAGGCTTAGAAAGAGTGAATAATTATGTGACTTATATGATTGAATTGTTATTTAGGCCATTTCTCATGACATGTGTATATGTTTTAAGATGTTTGAAATATATGTAGGGTTCTATGATTTCCCTCATTGATAAGGTTAAAGAATAATTTATTCATGTTGCACATATTTTTTTTATCTTGTCAGTATATATATATATATATATATATATATATATATATATATATATATACTGACAAAATAAAAAATATGTATCATGGGAACATAATTGCCTATTACATCATGGTTGAATAATATGTCAAGTAAAGGTAAGATGGCTAAGAATGGACAATATTTTGAAATGAATGAAAGGTAAGAAGAATGAAATAAGATAAGTAAAGACAAGTGTCTAAATAATAAAGGTCCCACCATAGGGAGCTAAATGACGACTTAAAAAATGATAATAAGTAAAGGTGGCTAAAACATAAAGAACAAATGTATGAGATGGTCCTTGCTATTAGGATGATACAATAGGTCGATGACCCTTGCTATTGGGGAATAATATAATATGCCGATGGTCCTTACTATTGGGATGATACAATATGCCGAATGCCCTTACTATTGGGGAATAATGTAATATGTCGATGGCCCTTTCCATTGGAGAATAATACAATGTGTCAAAGTATAAAGTAATGTTAAAGGTCCCACTATTGGGGAAAAAAGAAAAGTATGAAAGAAGATAAAGAAAGTTATAAAAAAAGAAGCTATGTTAGGAAAAAATGAAAAGTTTATGAACTATATATAAAAAAATAAGTTGTCAAGATAAAAAATTAAAGCACATAAGCTTTAAAAGTAATGAGAAACTCATAAGATATGTGAGCATGAGTAATGTGAAGGCCTTTGTTATTGGGGAATAATACAATGTGTCAAAGTATAAACAAGTGAACCAAAGTATAAGTGAATTAAAAAGCCCCACCATTGGGAAAAAAGAAAAAAAAACTATGATAAGAAGAAAAGAGAAGTCTATAAAAAAGTAAAAATACTAAGAAAAGAAAGGAAAGTGAAATTATAAGTCAGGTAAAAAATGAAAAATATTAAGACAAGAAAGTGAAAACAGCTAAATTTCACAAATAAGAGCAATTCATAAGTTATGTAAGAAAGAAAGTTTCATATAAGGAAAAGATAGTATATAAGTTATCAATGGAAATATAAGCTCTTGATATGAGTAAGTAAAGAAAATATCAGGAAAAGATAGTGAAATCACATACTTCTTTAAAAAAAGATCAAAGTCTATAAGATAAATATGAAAAGTAGAAGATGTAGCCTTAAGAAAATAAGAAGTAAATACTAAAAGGAGAATAATAAAAGCTATTTGAAGTGATAAGTAGAATTTGATAAAGTGATAAGTAGTGAAAGAACCTAAGGAATGAAAATACTAAGAATAATGATAAGTAAGAGAAAAATGAGCTACATTGAACAAAACAAATGATAAGAACTTATGAAAGTTATAATGTAAACAACATATGCTAAAGTAAATAGACAATTTTAAGAATAGAAGTTGATCTATATATGTCTAACAATGTCAATTCGTTTTGTTGTAATTACTAAATGTTTAGGAATGATACATGTTTACCTTGAAGTAGTTTACAAATGTTTAATCATGTTGGGAATGTGTAAGCTATGCTTAAAAACTGTTAGAAAATGCTTGACAGAATTACACCAAGTATCTCTATCATGATATGTTTAGACAATGCTTACCATGTCATTGAATACTCACATTGTCATGTACATATAGTAGAAGAATGTCATGAATAAGTAGAATCATACATATTGTCATGAGTAGATATTAAAAGAATTTCATGTATAAATAAAATCATATGTAATTTCATGCATAGTTCCTACATGAAGAACCATGATGATGAGTGTATAGATCTTGTAATGACTAGTAGATGATTTATGTATACTACCACATGCCTATACTCTAGAAATTTGTATGCTTTCTATATAGAGATATTCAATATTTTTATATTGAAAGATTGGTTATGCCTGTTCAATTTTCGTAGTTGATTTTGTGTAACTACTTACGAGCCATCAATCTCACACATCCACACCATTTTTTCAGGTGATGTTTCGTGCAGGTACATTGTTTGGAGTGTCTAGAGGTTGAAAGGAAGACATGCGGTTGATGCTTTCTCTTTTAGTTATTTTAATTCATTTTAGACTCTTACTTTGTATTAAACTTTATTATAGGTTGTATTAAGTTTGAAGTTTAGACTTTAAGATTTATAGTTTTATATTTTATTTGAGATAATGAAATGCTAATTTTTATAAATGGTATAAGTTTATGGTTTATTTTTGCTATACATTAAAGGTTATGGTTAGCATTATGATGCTAGTGATAGATTCTTCTTATTCCGTTGTGCATGTTATGTTAAATCTATGGTTAAAGGTAAAAAAATTATAGCTAATTATGTATAGATCTGGTTTAGTAATGGCTCAGATTCATGCCAAAATAAGGTAAAAAATTCAGGATTGTTATAGTACTTCTCACCCCTTGTGAGGTCATATTCTTTGCCTATTTTTAAGAACTCGTCAATGCATTCCTTCAACATAGAATAAACTATACGCATAGTGTAATGCTAACTTTGGAGTCTACAACCAAACTTTGTCCAGACTCGATTCCATAGACATATCTTTCCTAGCTTCAACCAAGGGGATTAAAGATGATCCAATCACATTTATTTGATACATTGTTAGTTTGCCTTAAAATCTTTGGCAATACATTCAATAGATGCTATGTCATTCTATATTGTGAGATCCTTTTTTGAAACCAACATATGAGAATAATAATGTTTTTATGTTTTGTTATGGTTTACATGCCACGAATAGTTGAGATAAGACTTGAGTTTTATTTTATTTCTTAGCCATATAAGAATGTTCATTGTTATGGTTTTACTTGTCGTAGTTGCATCAGACCTCGAAAAAGCTCATCCTCATCAAACTAGAACATGTCATAGAAATCAACTAAATCCTCCCACGTACATGTCTAAGCTGAACTTGTGGTACATGAGTACCCAAGAGTCGACAGTATCCCTGTTGTAGTACCAAATAATTCAAATGTCATCAGATCTAGTGAAAGAAGATATTCTGATGGGGAATGATTGCAGGAGAACAGCCAATCACTTTGAATCTCTTCTCTATATTCCTTGAGGGGAACGATGAGAAGAAAAGATTCTCTTGGTTAGTTGGAGTGCTTGACTCAACATGAGTAGGTAAGTCTCATTTGAAGTAGAATCCATGGCAAATGGGGATCCATTAGCACATTTATGCATGTGTGATGGCACATGTATGTTGTCTTGTACACTGATTGTTCATCTTCTCTTTACACTTGTTTGGTTTCCTGGCAACCTTGATAATACTTGTGTGTACACCTGAAATAGCTCCTGTAGATCACCGTATGGCTGTGATTGGTTGCAGTCTTACTAGGATGGATGAGAAAAGAAAATAATTACTTTCTCATAAATTATATTGCTGATTGTTCTAAGAAAATCTGAGGGAAAACATTGAGATTGGTTTCACTAAGAAAATATATGAGAAAATTATCTTGTCTTTGGACTAAGGTAAAACACCCTCTTTATTTCCTTTTCAAGCATTGCCACTATAGCATAAACAACTTGATGTTTACAAAAAGGAAGAGCATATTAACAACTATCTTGACGATCTATTGGGTACTATATTAAAAGTAAAAAAATAAACCACTTTCAATGAATCATCAAAATCCCACCTCAAATTCAAATTGGTAACATCATTTGTTCAAACAAAAACTAACAATTTTTCTTTCTATAAAAACAACCTTCCTAGTGTTCTAAAACTCTTCTAAAATCCATATTAGAGCTACAAAACCACGTCTTTGTGAATCATGGTAATTTGAACAACTGATCTTGAATGAAAAGTGGTACTTGTCTTCAATTGGTTTCCAATATTAATCAAAATCTGGATACTTGTTTTCTCGAGGGCATATGTTTTCTTTGATGGAGCTGCAATGACCTTGTTCATGGTAGCATCTTCTTTGTCGAAGAGTATGTTTTCTTCCTCTAGTTGTACCACAATTTATAGAAGTTAGAATAGAACTCTTTAAAAATGACTCATACATTTTTTTTTTTAATATATAAAAGATATTAGCTAAAAACATTACCAACCTGAGTAACAGTTCTTTAGGGACCACTGTTCAACAAAGATGAACCCTGGCGAACCTAGCAAATTTGAAGAAAGATGATATTTCGAATGTTTAGTTAGTTATGAGTTCTATACAAGGAGGAGTTTTATGAGTTAATACAGGGAGGAGTTTCCTCAATTAGGAGAAGCAAAACAAAGACATACCAAATTAATAAGAAAGTTAGGTAACTATAGACTGAAGATATCTAACTGAATCACCTTTTTCAATGATGCATATTTTATCTACATAACCCACACTACAAGAAAAAAGGCTTTTCGTGTCAACAAAAATTGACGCGAAAAATAAAAAAATTGATGCAAAAAAACCTTTTGGTGTCAACTAAATAGTTTCCATAGCTTGATGCAATAGGTCATGACGTAAAAAACTTCACATCAACTAAATAGGTTGTCAAGAAAAATAAAGCCTTTTTGCGGAACTTTTGGCTTCAACTTTTAGCTAACACAAAAAAGAGCTTTTTTTGTGACAACTTTAATTGATGCGAAAAATATCTTTTTGGCAACAACTCTTGTTGACGCAAAAAAATAACACCTTGAGTTAAACCACTAAACTAGGCCAGCTTAAACAATAGAAAAGATATATATATATATATATATATATATATATATATATATATATATATATATATATATAAAAAAAGAGAGATA
>JAOXJP010007595.1:0-17991 GCA_025762735.1 Platanus orientalis | reverse complement strand
AGACAGATCTTGTTGTCACACTCTTCAGCCTCCGCAAGCTGCTTCCTGTCCAGCCATTGAATGGCCTACTCGATGTCGTCCTTTTATTCTTCTTGTCAGATGGGGCCAGCTTGGACCCGATCTTCTCATTCTTAACGGCATTCCTCATGTTGTAAACATAGTCCTCAAGGGCATTCTTCGACTCCTTTTTCTTATACTCCTCAATTCTCGTCTTCTGACTTGTACTTGTCAGCTTACTGAACCATCTTTTCCATCTCCTCGGACAACCTGCCTTTGTCGTTGGTGATGGTGATCTCATTCGTCTGCTTAGTGCTCTTATCCTCCGCAGAGACATTCAAGATACCATTGGTATCAACATCACGGCAAACGGTGATGTCGGGGTGTACCCCCGAGAGGAGGAGGGATGTAAAAGAGCTCAAATTTAGCTAACAGGTTGTTGTCCCTGGGCCTAGCCCTTTCACCCTCGTACACCTCAAACTATTAGGTGTGGAGATGTCCAAGGAAGAATCAGAGGATCGGAGTTGGAGAGCTTGGGCTCCACGGAAACAGATGTTGCCAGTTTGGACCGGTCTAAGGGAAATTGGACCGATCCAAAGTTGGCTGGATTGATCCAGGGGGTTCAGCTGTATGCGGAAGTTCAGACTGTAGCCAGGTGGAGTGATCCAAAGTAAGTTGGACTTATCCAACTGGGTTGGACTGATCCAAAGCCTTTTGGACTGGTCCAACAGAGCGAATTCAGAATAAGTAAAGTATGATTTCGGCAATAGTCTTATCAAACTCAGTCTCTATAGTTTATATATTGTTCTTAAACTTGTTTAGGGTTAAGAGATAGTGAATTATGTGGTTGTAATTGAGAGAAAAGAGTTTTCTCTTTGAAGGTGTTGCTTTAAGGTGAGAGAACGGTTTCTTCTCTGGGTTGTGAGAGAAGAGAGTTGAGAAATGGTTTCTTCTAATAGTTTGGGGATGTGATAGAATGTGTGCGAGATAGAAGCTTATAGCTTGTAATCTTTCATTATAGTAAAGTTTCTATGTGGTTCCATAGTTTTTTTTTTCCGATTTTGGGATTTTCTATGTAAATCTGTGTTGTAGTTTTTTTCTTGTTTGTTTTTGATTCTACATTTATTATTGCATCCCAACGAACTCACATCAAAGGGGAATTTTGATCCTAACAAATGGTATCAGAACCAAGTTCCTCATTACGAGGATAGAGGGTGTTTAGGTTCAAGGGTCGGTGGTTCCAGGTTCATGGTTGGTGGTTCGTCAGAAACCAAGGTTTACAATTTAAAATATTTTTTTATTCAAGTAGGAGTAATGGCAGCAAGGGGAGAAGAATCCACAAGGTTTGCTGTTGAGAAGTTCAATGGTTTGAACTGCACATTCTAAAAGTAGACAGAGGATTACCTCTATTAAAAAATTTCTATCAGCTACTTGAAGCAAAGTGATGAAGCCTATGACGATGTCTGATGCTGACTGTGAGGTGCTTGACAGAAAATCCCTAGGTACGATTCGTCTTTATTTGTCGTCATCAGTTCATTTTAACATTTCCAAGGAAAAGACCACAAAAGATCTCATGACTATTTTGCCCCGGATGTCATCAACATCAAATAAAATATTTTTGATGAAGAGGACGTTTAACATGAAAATTGGTGAAGGCAGAAGTATGATTGAACATCTGAACGAATTCAACATGGTTACTTGTCAGTTATCTTCGGTATGCATCAACTTCAATGATAAAGTTAGGGCATTGGTGTTGTTGTCCTCTTTGTTAGAGAGTTGAGATGGTTTGGTGTTGGATTTGAATAGTTTCTTGGGTTTGGGCACACTAAAGTTTGATGATATGGTGAGTGTTATACTTAGTGAGGAAGTTTGGAAGAAATCTTTGGAGGATTCATCAGTGAATGAGAGCTCTTTGAATGTAGAAAGAAGATGAAGGTCATCAGTGAGGAGATCTGGGAGTTTTAGGTCTAAATCTAGAGGAAAGGAGAGGTGCAATGTTTTATTGCAAGGAATATGACCACATAAAAAGGGATTATGTGGAACGTGTTAATAGAAACAATGGTGATAGTCCTAGTGTTGCGATGATGGCATCGCAAAAGGAAGATAAATACTTTGAAGAAGCTCTCATAATCTCTGAAGGTATGTACAATATTTCTCAAGATGAGTGGATATTGTATTTGAATTGTCTTGCTCATATAAGCTCCATGAGAGAATATTTTGATACGTTTTAAGAAGAGAATAAAGGATTTGTGTCTCTTGGTGATGGGTCCAGATGCGACGTCATGGGTGTTGGAAAGGTGAAGATCAAAATACTCGATGAAGTGGTTCGTAATTTGGATGGTGTGGTGTTCATCCTAAAGATGCGGAAGAATTTAATATCACTAGGTTGATGGGATTCCATGGGCTACAGGTATTCAACTACAGGTGGAACCATGAAAATCACATGAGGCTGTTTAGTCTTGATGAAGGGAAAAAGGTGTTAGGATGGCTTATATCGTTTGAAAGGGAATATGGTGAGAGGAAGTGTTCCTTTGACCTCGATGGATAGCTAAAAACAAGGTGCACAGAATAATCAACGTTGGTGCAGGGTCGGTCTCTTTCAAGGATAGGGAGGAGAGAGGTGTGATGTGGGACGAACACACTAGGGTGATGCATGTGAGGAGTTAAGAGCCTAATTGTCAGAATTAATGTTAAAGATAGAATTTAGTTTCCTACTCATCAATAAAATACACTTAAAGTCATACATGGTTCACTTAAATGAGTTCTAACATGTATACATATCAGAGTATAAAGTGAAGAAACATTAAACACTAAGCATGTATGAAATAATAAACCATATAACCAAAATTCAGCATTCATCACATGTGATCATCAAGCAATTTAGAAAACCAATTTAAGTTCTTTTGAAGAGTGGATTTTAAGTCTGGTTTACATGTCAATTTAGAGAATTATAAGAGGTTTAATATGATATAAGGAACATACAAGAAAATTAAGGCAACAGGTTCAAACAAGTGCATGAAATAGGTTTCATGATCAGAGGTACAGAAAATTCTGGTTTGAGTAGTTTATGTTGGCAACAAGGTAAAAACATGAAAAGGACTCAAACTAATTTTCATCACTTTAAGAATTTTTTTAAAGTCATTATCAAGTTACAGACAAAATTTGGGGCCTTAAATCTTTCAATAACATGTAAAAATTTTTCCAATTGAAGCAGTAATGTTGTCCCAATAAAATTTCAGTTTGTTATTTGATCTGAATCTTGTGTCGATATAGATCTCTTCTTTATGCAACAAGTATAATAAAGTTCACATGTATAAACCTTGATTTAATCTCCTTAAATCTGTAGAAAAAGTACTAGAATACCGTAGACATAAATTTCATGCGTAAATCTATAACACGAAATATATGTAACAAATTCAATAAATGAATATTTTGATAAATGAATGAGATACAACTCTTTGATTTTATACTCTTTTACAAAAAGAGCAAAACCTCTGATTCTTTGTCGACAAAATCCAAGGGCCTGATGACGTGTTTCTTGGATTCAGGGGTTAATGATGCTTGACTACAGGGTAATCCCTTCTCTTTAGGGTTTCATGCTTTATCCAAAAAAGAGAGAAACACCATGAATCTCGCTCTCAGAGTCGAATTTGTGGCGTGTTTCTAAGATGCAAAAAGTTTTCTTCTCTCTAGCAACAGACTATGGTTAATGAAAAGACTGGAAAATATGCCTTGAGTCTTTAAATCTTTGGAGAGCTATGGAGGTGCTTTTAAGCCTTCTTCTCTCTATAACTTATTACTTGAAGTTTTTGGCCAAATGTCATTTTTTATGTGAAAGGGGTGTATTTATAAACTTAGGGTTAGAATCTTGTCAAACCCCTAATTGGGTGTTGATTAGATGCTTTTACCCCTTTTAGTCTAAAAGAGTGGTTGCACCTTCATTGTTTAGAGAGAAGAGCAATTTATGGAATTATTTGAATTCCATGAGTAGGATAACTTTCCTTGTTTTTCCAAGAGAATCTAGATTTGATTTTATTCTAATCTTTTTCACAAGGGTCCCATACAAGTTGTTTGGACTTGCTAATGGGTTGAGATATGTGGGCTTAGTGGCCTTATGGGTTATTATTTAAAACCTGTACCAACCCCAAAGAGACTTGTCCATATATTTGGGCTTCCTTTATGAGTGTGAGGCTCATATATGACTTTTTGTATACTTTTGTGAGGGTGTAAGCCCTTATTTACAATTTAAATAAAATTTAGGTATCTACAAGTACAATTCACTTAATGGATAATCTTGGTCAATCAACTAAAATGTCACTCACTTTATTGCAGTATTTCAGCAAATATTATAGAGTTTTCTAAGAAGAGATGATAACAACTCCAATTGATGTAGAACGTAGCCAGATAGTTAAGGTTTCCACCCTAAACATCCAATCTCGCTCTGAGGACAACCATTCCAAGTTTTGTAGCTTCAAAGTTGAAGAAAAAATATATTTTTCAAGCTCTAGCCGTATGAACACCCATAAGACTTAAGAAAACCTCAAAATTTCATTCAATATTGCCTCCTCTCATGTTTGAACAACCAAGGGGCTTTATAATAGCCTATCACACGTCCACCCTAGTCAGGGATACATCATTATAAAGGAAAATGACTAAAACCCCCCTATAAGGCTCAGCTGAAGAAAAAAAAACCTTGAAATTACCCATTTTGGATAATTTTACCCCTGGTACACTGCTTTACTTCTCTCTGCATCACTCCCAACATAAAATAACGATTCCCCCATGTCCCAAATTATATAATAAAATTTCAAATAAAAAAATAACTGAAATAAAATGAAACTGAAACGAAACTCTACAATAGTAAATCCCTGAGCTCAGGCTCCTCCGGGAAATCCTCAGAGCTTAAACATCTTAATTGTGAGTATACATCTGCAACTATGAATGTAGGAATGTCTCTAGCATGGGTCCAAGTTATCAACCAAATAAAATAGATGGTCATGCCTCTCCTGAATTGGCTCTGAAATGAAGGTCTAAAATCCCTATCAAGATGCTCTTGCATCAATCTGTTATAGGTTTCTAGATAATAGACGATTATGAGAGAATTCCTATGGTTAGGGAGGATAGATCAAGGTCCCTCTCTAAACTTGACTAGCTAAGTTGACTCGAGGCAGTTATACATATGGTTTGGCAGTGATCGAGTTAGATGGTACCAAGACTGAATTGATTTCATAGTATGTGTAGCAGTAATTCTTGTAGGCCACAAAGGATGATTGTAGTGTTTTGTGGAAGTGCATTTCAGGTTCATATGACACAGAGTTCACAAAAAGAGGATGTTATCTCCATGATAGGTTTGAAATGAGAGCTAAAGGTGGAGTATGGTGCACATGCCATAAGTTGGTGCCTTAACAAACATGCGGGTGAAGACAAGTTCAATCGAAAGTCTTTAAGGGGCTAAGGTTAAAACCAAGGTAGAGATTGTTGAATGTGTCTTTTTGTCAAACCGGGTAGGTCAGAAGAGATCAAGGTTGGGTATATGGTTGAAGATAAGGAGAGTTACAGAAGGTCTCAGAATGGAAGAGGTCTCGTCCACGGTTGATAAAGGTAGTCACCATGGAAGACCCATTAGTCTCCAAGTGGGAGATTATTGGGTGTGGAGACTAATTGGAGATGTCCAAGGAAGAATCAAGAGGATTAGAGTTAGAGAGCTTGGGAAAGCCAAGGAAATAGATGTTGTTAGTCTAGACCAGTCCAAGGGAAACTAGATTGATCCAACTAGGTTAAACCAAACCAAAGTTGGCTAGTCAATCCAAAGTAAGTTGGACCGATCCAACTAAGTTGGACCAATCCAAAGTATTTTGGACTAATCCAGTGGCATGAATTCAGAATAGGCAAGTGTGATTTTGGCAAGAGTCCTATCAAACTCGATCTCTATGGTCTATATATTGTTCTTAAGCTCATATAGGGTTAAGAAAATGTAAAAAGTGGTTGTAACTGAGAGAAATGATTTTTTCTAGGGTTTTCTCTTTGAAGGGGTTTCTTCAAGGTGAGAGAACGGTTTCTTCTCCATGTTGTGAGAGGAGTGGATTGAGAAATGATTTTTTCTCAAGGTTTTAGGTTGTAATAGAGTGTGTATGAGAGAGAAGCTTATAGCTTGTAATATTATTATAGTGAAGTTGTTTATGTGTGGCTTTGTGGTTTTTTCCCGGCTGTAGAGTTTTCTACATAAATCTTTGTGTTGTGGTTTCTTGCTTGTTTTCTCTTGATTTCGCGTTTATTATTGCATCCCAACGAACTTGCATCAAAGGAGAGTTTTGATCCTAACAAAAACAACACACAGGTACGGTTGTCTTCATAGGTAGTGAAGACCTGCTTCTTTATGGTGGGAATGGAGGTGTTCCTTGGAATCAACACACTCATAACACCTCCAATGGTCTCCAACCTAAGGGAAAAAGGGGTAATGTATAGGAGCAGTATCTTTTGCACCTTATTGTTGTCATCACCACTCATGGTAGCAGTTTGGACAGCCGCACCATAAACAACGACTTCATCAAGGTTGGTGTTCTTGCAGAGCTCCTTCCCATTGAAGAAGTCATCTAGTAGTTGTTGGACTTCAGGAATCCTAGTAGATCCACCAACAAGGGCAACATCAATGGTGCTCTTGTCCATCCTAGTGTCCCTCAAACACTTCTCCATAGAAAGCTTTTCATTAACCCACCAAGAGATACATCAAATATTACAAGTTGGGTTCAAGAGGCTCTCCTGAGCAACATGATGTGTGTCAAAGCTACCTGAATCTTTTTATATATACAATACAACATTAGTCGAAGAGGGCCATAAGATGTTTACAAGATAAATATAAATGACAGAGATGCCATGAATAGTCATCGATATTGTAGTTGAGTGTAGAAACAATGTTCAAAGCATCATTCTTTATTATAACCCTCTTGGAGGATAACCTGGAAGCCAAAGAAATGCCATGAAAAATGGCTGAGAACTCTTGTATGGATAAGCTTATCTATATATGTTTCTTATGATGGCATCGGATCATTGTAAATGGGTATGGCCGTATGTCATAATCATATAGCCCTTTCACGTTTGATTAGGCTTGATTTGATTTGGCTCGGTATCCTTCCATTTTGAACCAAGAAAACATCTGAGCCAACACCCCCTCTTTTCCAAACTATGTGTGACTTGATCATGTGGTGTCCGCACTCAAGAACATAGGAAGCTTGGGCTTCCCACAAGTTCAGTCCTAAACAAGGATCCAAGGGTGTCCAACCCTTCATTATCAAACATCCATTAGTTTTGGGGTCTAATGAAGTCAAACAAAAAATCACATTCCCTCTTGGGCTGTGTCTTCTCTAAAGGGAAAAATAAAGAATGTTGCTTCCCCCTCTTTCCCAAACTATGTGTGATTTGATGTTGTGGTGTTCGTACTCCATGTTCGTAGGAAGCTTAGGTTTTCCCCAAGTTCAATCCCCAAATAAGGATCCAAGGGTACCTAACCCTTTAATATATTTTCAATCATCTTTCATGTTGTGAGTCTGACATCCAAATAGAAATCTTGCTCCAACGAGTACAAAATTTGTAAACCGTTGGGATGTAATCTCCTTTAAGGGAAAAGAATGTTACTTCCCCCTCCTTACTGAACTACACGCAACTTGATCTTAGGGCATCTATTACCCAAGTACGTAGGAAGCTTAGGTTTCCTCTAAGTTTAATCCTAAATAAGGATCCAAGGGTATACAACCATTCAGTCCCATCATCAGTTGGCAGATATGAAGACAACTCTACAAGTTTGATTATTCATGTGGGACTAGCTCACTTGCAAAGAAATTCAGATTGAAGGAAGTTGTCAACGTCCTTCCAGCTTAGAAGAAGCCATCAATTTTATATCCTCTCGGTGTGGAGAAAGTCATCAAACAATGTTCTCATGGTTGTTAAGTAGTCATAAACGACCTTTTCAGCTTGAAAGAAGCCGTCAGTTTCAATATACTTCTGAATTGAAGGAAACCATCAATTTTATATTTTTCTAGCTTGGAGGAAATTGTCACTTTTATATCCTTCTAGAACAAAGAAGGTCATCAAACCATGTTCTCATGGCTTGAAGAAAGTCAATAAAGAATCTTTGAACTTGTGGGAAGGTCATTAAATATAGTTCCCTCCATCTTGGAGATAGTCGTCAATCCATATTCTTTGTATGGGCACAAAGGGAGACATCTAAAAATACCAAAAACATCTGAAAAATTCAAAACACAAAAAAATAGACAAATGTCAAAAGTCAAAAACAGTTATTTAGATTAGGCATGCATGTAGGCATAAGACAATAAATTCCTCTTAAGCTATCTTGATTAGGTTTGGAAAGAAACCTTGTCTTGTTAGACCAAATCTTTATAACACTTCTTTGTCTTTGCCACACGATAGCTATGTTGTGTATGGCAAAGAAATGTCCTTTGTCAGCATTATAATTTGGTTTGACAATGACCCTTCTACTTCCTAGCCCAATTCATGAATTCTTGGAGTTTAGAAGAGTCAAAACATATGATGGGACCCACTAGGAGACTCCATCCGATGATATGGTCTAACTCGCCAAGTTTTCTGAAAATCCTAAACTAAGAATCGGTTTTAAGGAAAATGTATTTTTCTAGAGAAAACAAGATTTATCCAAACATGTACTTGAGAATAATGCATTTTTCAAAAAAAAAAAAAAAACATTACTGAGAATGGTTTTAAGCAAAATTCAAACAACATATAGCATGGAGGAATATCTTGGCATTTTTTTTCTCTGATTTTCCTCAAATGCCCTTGAATTGGAATTCTAATTTCCCAAGTAAATTATTTCACTTATTTTCAATTAAACTCCAATGCCAAATGACCAAATATACCCTCAAACCTAACCTCGTCTATTTAATGATTGTGTAAGGAGGGGTAAGGGGACTCTAAATCTAGAAATAAATATTCCATGGTAGAGATTGTAGCCAAATTAGAAGAATTCTCTACCAAATAGAGAGAATTCTACTATCTTTGAAAAAACCTCCTTTAACTTTGAAGGTTTCTCTACTAAGCTTCTCTACTAAGCTTAAGGGATAAACCTTGAACTCAAGAAAAACCTCAAAAGAAGGAGATCCAAGTGAAGAGGAGCAAAGAACAAAGAACAAGAAAATAGCAAAGGAGGAAGCTTGCAATCCCCCATTATGTGTATCTCTCTGTCATTTAAATTTTCATAAAAATCACCATGTTTTAGGCCATGTAGATTAAGGTTACTTAGGGTTTAGGTTTTCTTTTTAAAATAGTTCATCCATGATTTACATATCTTGATGATTATTGAATTTGTTTATTATACTCTCACATTTGCTTTAGAATCCATGCTAAGTTGATGTAATGAATTGAGTTGATTTCTATATGGATTAATGGTTTTCAAAATAAAAGAAGCATACAAATAGATGTAGATTCATGAATTTGTATAATCTTTTTTAGTCTAGGTTTATCTCATGTAGTTTTGATTTTAAACTTAAAGTATTATGTAATCATTATATTATTTTTTCAATATCCATCATGATGTACGATAATTTTGGGGCTTGATCCATGGATTCACCCAAAGCCCTTGATTGTATAGAGATTTAGATGAATCCATGGGTATCTCATTTAGAGAAGCATGGAGATGGAGAAGTTAGATATGAATTCCATTTTATTGTTATGTGTACACTTGAATGGTGGAAATGCATGATGCATTTTGCATCTTTATGTAAATGTTGAAATAAATTCACATGGGAATTCATGCTATATGATTAATGTCTAATCAATTGATGTTAATTTAAAGAATAAAATAAAGAGCACAAGGAGAGCAACTTTACTGCAATTTATGGATGTCTTACTTGAGCTGGTTTCTCACCCAACTTTTAACTCAATTTTAGTCCCCAATATGGTTGAATTTGAAGATTTTTCCAAATATATAATTTGTAGATAATCAAATCAGATTTCCAATACAAAATGAATCATCTTAATAAGATATTGTATGAAACGTCATGTATAAAATATTGATGAGTGCATAGAGCCGTGGGGTGCCGAGTCTTATGGTGGAGCCTGATGTGGAGCAAGAAGGCGTAGGATATACAGTTTGGACTAATCCGAAGGGCCCTGGATTCGTCCAATTAGGATTAGATTAGGTCATGAGTATATGGGCCTATGCAAATGGACTCCAGTAACAAGGTGGACTGATCTGCAAGTTTTGGTCAAATCGGTCCGGCAGCCTAGACTAAGTCAATAGTTTTGTGCAGACTGGTCTGACGGTAAATTTATGGCAACAAATTTAGAAGCTGTGGGAGAAAGGACCCTTCTCTAGGGAAACTTTTATGTTGTATATAAGTTCTCTATGGTCGTTTAGGGCTCATAGAAGAGAGAAAAGAGAGAGAAACTTGTGGTTTGTGAGAGATTGAGAGAACTCTTGTATTCTTCCAAAGATAGTGAAGCTTTCTCTACGGCTCTATGAACTTTCCCAACTTGAGGTTTTTCACGCAAATCCTGTGTTTTGTTGTGTGCCTGTGGTTTTGATTTGTTTTATTCTTTGATAATTATTGCTTCTATCTTATTTGGTTAATTGAAAGGTTTTTGAAATAATCCCCTAACACCCAGGATGTGGGTCGTCTAAACGTCTGTCAACTTTGGAGTTAATTTTGATGGGGGAAAACGTCTAAAATTGGAAATCCTCATAAAAATACAAATTATCAATATTTAAGTTATCTTTCCAATGCAACAAGAATCACCTCAACCCTATATTAGATGGAAGAGTTATGACTGAAATATTGAGCATTGCACAGAACCACCCTGTTCTGAGATGACTCGAAAACTTTGTAACACTTACATGTTCCCCTGTGGTTGCCCTCGACAGCATGGGATTATCTGGAAATGTTATTCTTGAGGGGACTGGGGTGTTAATCAATGTCATCACATAAAGCACTTTGATCCCTCGGTTTTGGGCCACTCAAGTGGGGTATCTTAAAGACCACCAGACATCAACATTTATTTTTTATTTGAGATAATGAAACTAGTATGCAACCGTATGTTGTACGGACAATTAAGATGCCTTACACTTTCCCCATCCGTAACCAAATCTCCGTACTCTGATTAGACCATGTCTAGATGTTTTTAAGGACTCCCCTAAGAAGTACCCTAAAAAGGTATCAAATCACATCTCATTGATTGGTGATGACTCCAATCTTACACAAAACTGTAGACGATATCGCTACATGCACTAGGACCACCCCCATCATCCCTCACCCCCAAAACTACCCACGAGGTGGCACAACACTGATGAACGTAGTTCAAGTTTTTATTATTATTATTATTATTATTATTATTATCTTATGCTCGATTCAAGTATTAATTGACAAATGTTCTATATAATAATGTGAGGCCAATTCCATTGGAGCCTTAAACTTACCAGTAGACTCAACTGAACTATCACACGTTAACAGTATATAATAGAATTTAGATGGAAACAATTCATTTGTTGTAAGTGATATATATCTAAAAGTATTTATGTATTTTCTTTTCTATTATTTTTGTATCATAAACGGTACTTATATTGTTCAACGTTCAATGTTCTCTCTTTCATTGTTTCCTCTCATCTTTATTCTTTTGTTCCTAACCAAAATCTTTCATCTCTCTCTCTCTCTCTCTCTCTCTCTCTCTCTCTCTATATATATATATATATATATATATATATATATATATATATATATGGAAGATTTCAGATCTAAGTCATATAAGTATGGAAGGACACAGATGGAGAACCCATATGTGCATCATTTTGTTTCAACATCAGGCCTTAATTTTTCATATTTCAAACTAAACTATAATTACATTGTCCTTGCACGGGTTTCTTTGCTAGTCAGTAACATGTAAGGCCGCAACGCCACAATCAAAATCTCTTGCCTAAATAAACGCCACCATGAAAAAAATAAAGTATCCCGGACAATTTACGAGAATAAGATTGCAGATCTCCAATGGAACCAACGAAATCGATTGACATAATCGAATTCCTCAATCTTAGGGCCATCGACCATGCGACCGCTCGCCCATGTCAGAACCCGCACCCAGATACCTCTTGGCAATGATGAGGTTGCAGATGCTATCCAGCTCCTTCATCTTGTAGTGGAACTCGTCGGCCTCCGCAAGCTGGTTTCTGTCCAGCCACTGGATTGCCCGCTTGATCGCATCGTCTATCTTCTTCTTGTATGCTGGGCCAAGCTTGGACCCGATCTTCTCGTCCAGGAGGGTATTCCTCATGTTGTATGCATAATTCCTCTAGGGCATTCCTCGACTCCACCTTCTTGTACTCCTCATCCTCCAACTTGTACTTCTCAGCTTCCTGAACCATCTTCTCTACCTCCTCCTTTGACAAACTGCCCTTGTCGTTGGTTATGGTGATCATATTCTTCTGACCAGTGCCCTTATGCTCGGCAGAGATATACAAGATACCATTGGCATCAATGTCAAAGCAAACGTTGATGTCGGGGACATACCTGGGAGCAGGAGGGAAGGCAGAGAGCACAAATTTACCCAACAGGTTGTTGTCCGTGGCCCTTGCCCTCTCACCCTCGTACACCAGAAATGACACACTGGTCTGGTTGTCACAGAAGGTAGTGACGGGCTTCTCCCTTTTGGTGGGGATGGTGGTGTTCCTGGGAATCACCACGCTCATGACATCTCCAATCATCTCTATCCCTAGGGAAAGAGGGGTGACGTCTATAAGCATGAGGTCCTGCACCTTCTTGTTGCCCTCACCACTCAGCATAGCGGCGTGAACAGCAGCACCGTATGCAACGGCCTCATCAGCGTTGATGCTCATGCAGAGCTTCTTCCCGTAGAACAAGTCCTGCAGTAACTGTTGGATCTTGGGAATCCTAGTAGATCCACCAACTAAGTACAACTTCGTCAATCCTCCTCTTGTCCATGTTAGCGTCCCTCAAACACTGTTCCACGGGCACGGGCTCCAAACACTTTCTGACGTGACTGAAGAGGTCCAAGTTGAGGTCCTCGAATCTGGCACGGGCGATGGTAGACTAAAAGTCAACCCCATCCCACAAAGAATCAATCGAAATGACAGCCTGAGCATTGGACGACAAAGTTCTCTTGGCCCTCTCACATGTCTTCAGCGGCCTGAGAGCCCTAGCGTTCCCACTGATGTCCTTGTTTTGCTTCCTCTTAAACTCCCGGACGAAGTGGTTCACCATTCAAAATCCTCACCACCAAGGTGGGTGTCTCCAGCAGTGGCCTTCACCTCAAATTTACCCTCTTTAATGGTGAGCAGGGAAACATCAATGGTGCCACCGCCGAGGTCAAAGAGGAGGACATTCTTAACAGAAGTGACCTTGTCAAGACCATAAGCAATGGCAGCGGCCGTGGGCTCATTGATTATACGCATGACATTGAGGCCGGCAATGACTCCAGCATCCTTGGTAGCTTGACGCTGAGAGTCATTGAAATAGGCGGGGACGGTGACAACAGCATTCTTCACAGTGGAACCAAGGTAGACCTCGGCAATCTCACGCATCTTTCTCAAGACCATGGAGGAGATCTCTTCGGCAGCGAACTGCTTCGATTTGCCCTTGTAGTTGACTACGATCATGGGTTTATCTTTAGAGCCCGCAATGACCTTGAAGGGCCACATATGGATGTCACTCTCTACCATGTCATCGCTAAATTTCCTACCAATTAATCGCTTGGCAGCTGTGAACAGAAACATAAGATAACCCTGTTAAATGTTCCAATCCAAATAACAGAAACTTAGCTGCGCCTATCTATTTATTAGACGCGGCCCAAAAAGAAAAAAGGGGGTAACAAAGGTAGAAACTTACCAAAGACGGTCTTGATCGGATTCGTGGCGATCTGGTTCATTGCTGCATCTCCGATGCAACGGCACGTATCAGTGAATCCAACAGATGATGGAGTGGTTCTGTTTCCTTGGTCATTGGCAATTATCTCAACTCGATCGTTTTTCCAGAGACCCCAACACACGAGTACGTCGTTCCGAGATCGATTCCGATCGCCGGACCTTCACCGTTGCCGACCATTGTTCTTATGTGGATCGACAAAAAACTTAGAGACGAGAGGAAAAGAGATCGAACAGAAGAACAACTAGAGCTGGTTTTAGAAGCTTTAGCCCTCCTTTCCTTATAAAGAGGACACCTTCGTGGAAGACCGTAAGGTTCCGGTAGCGGATATTTTCCGGTGCAATTAATGCCTGTTAGGTTTTATATATATATATATATATATATATATATATATATAAACAGTGCCCTCAAAAACCTTTCCAAAACACCGCCCTAAAAAGGGAAACCCGTTCGACCTACACAGGCATGTTCTAAAAGACATAAAAGTGGAAAATTTTCAAACTTTTTCCAAAGAAACTCGAAGTGATTGACCCTATTCAAACTCCTAAAGATAACAACTCACTGCGTAATATTTTATTTTATCCGATCCAAATAGAAGACCAATTCAACTAGGATGCGGGCTCTACTTTAGCTGGTAAGTAGCAAATTAATCCGTACAGGCACGGAAAATTGATGCAGGAATAGTTGAATTTATTAATACATGTAACTAGAATAAATAAATAAAATAATAAAGACAAGCAAACAATAGATAATTAACTGGTAAGCCATAAAGGCGTATGAATTTAACATCCAAGTGCAGTAAATAATTAATGAGATTTCCTAATAATGGCACAAGCTAAAGAAATTGTAAAAAATTGCTTAATCATGGAGGACCAGCGTTCAAAACTCGAATCATCAACTTGGAACTTATAAGACCTAAAAAAAACTTGGAACTTAGCCGAGTTAAATAATTTTTTTTGGACTCCAAGTAACAAAATCTAATTGAACTTCATAAAATTGGGCAAATTTTCATTCACTAATTCACAAGGCAACTTATATTACACATTGAAGACTCTTCCAACTTAAGACACAAACAAAATAACCGGAAAAGGGATTCAGTACTTAAGAGTTTATGAATCTAAGGCTCTGTTACGAATTCGATGCAACTCCACGAGAAACAATATTTTGAAATTCCCTCAGAATTACTAGTAAGAACTTAAGGCCTGAAATCTCTGCGACACCCCCCCCTCAAAGGCCACTCAGAGGGGTGGATCAGTCTCAGTCGAATGTCTATAAATAGAACCTTCTCTTTTCAATAAAATTCACCAAAAAAATAGTGAAGGAGAAGAAATAGAGAGAGAGAGAGAGACAGAGATGCATGAACTTTGACTCCTAGACTTTATAACCACACAATTTTTAAACAATGAATGTGGGCTTTTGGCTCTTTGATTCTCATATCTCCCACTCTTCTCATTATGCGGTCACTTAGAAGCTTTTTTTACATCATACTGTTGTCCATAATCCTGTGACATATAGACCTACTGGATCATAGTTATATATTAAATGGAGGCTCAGGCTCGGTTATATGAGCTTCAAAGCTCAAGACGTGATCAAGAAATTACACTCAGCAAAAACATGAGGAATAAGCCCCACGGCATGGAATATGAGCCCCATTACACAGCTTTATAGTAAGTAGATAAACACATAAAATATGACACAAATCAGACAAATAGAAAATTATGTGCAATTTAAAAGTAAACAAATATAAGAAAAAAATAATAATAAACAGAGGTGTTATTTTAAACAAATTTATATTTTAGAAATCCAAAAATGACTTTTTATGAGGAATAACTTGACTGTTATTTAGAAAAAAGAATATGAGAATGGACTGTTATTTAAACATCTTAAAATAAAAAATATAAATAAATAAAAACCAACATAGTCTTATTATTGTGACAAGACCATCATTTTGAATTACTGTATGAAGCATATAGCTCCTAACTTTTCATTGAGTGATATTTACCGGTCGCATGCCTCACTTTGGGACATGAGGCTTTGAGGTTAAGCCTTGAAGTATTTTTCTTAATGGTCATTTCGAAGTATAAGCCTCAGTCCTTTCAAAACTGTGAATAGCAGCAACATATAAATGAATCTCATAATATAGATTGATATCAGTGACTTTTCAAATTGATGTCATCAACCAACATCTAATCCACCAAAGAAAAAGAAAAAGAAACAAAAAAACAGAAATCACCTCAGCAGAATGCATAGTTGACATCTTCCAACTAACTTTCAATAGGGGCCAGTTGCTGAAAAATGTGGCTTTTGCTGTAAAATGTGGCTTCGAAAAAAAAATGTAAGAATTAAAAGAGATCTCTAAACATTAATACAGAAGATTTGAAAACCAAATCAAAGTTCTTTCAAGTCTATACAAGATTGACATATATGAAGACTTTTTTTTATTAATAGAAAAAGAAAAAGGAAATCAAAGAGTATTCACAGTTGATCATCCAATTGGACCTGCAGCGGTGCCTTCAGGCAACAGAAAAAACCCCCAGCAGAGAGTATTTCATCATTGGAGGGACCTAGTGGTATCGCCCAGACTACCGATCAGTAGCAGGTCCCACTTTAGCAGCAGTCAGATGACCAATTGACAAACGGGGGTGGAGAGTGGTATATGGGTATGCCCAATGTTATATGAGCACACATACGACCCAACATATTACAATTGTCCATAGCAGTGAATATGTGAATATGTTTGAATTCCCTAAGATGTATAAGAATCTGATGAACGAAAATAAAATGAAAAGATAGCATTCTTCTCTTCCTTAACAGCTCCTGTCTCAATCCAAATAAAATACAAGTCAGAGCCAGTGCTCCTCAAATGCTAAATTAAGGACTCACTTTTTCCCCTGGTTCTCTCTGTACTTGCCCCCTGTATATTTCTAACCATTCACACAAATAACTATGTAATCAAAGATGGGAAAATAACCAAAATCCTAACCCTTAAAGAAAAAATTAACCTTATTCAAAACCATTAACCTTTACCTAGTGTTTGTACACAAAATATCAAGAGGAGATTTCGTAACTGGGGACATGGAACAATGCCATTGATTTTTCCCCTAAAAAATAAGCAATAAGGCCTCGATTTGAGAGGCGAAGAAGACTAACATATGATATGTTAAAACATGTAAACAATTAGGTGGGAAGATGGAGAGAGATAGGGAAGAAAGAGCATTACCTTGGTGCTGATTTGAAGCCCTTAATCAGCATCGCATTTAATCGATAGGGTCTTGCTGGTGATCGTGAGAACAGGGTCTTGGCGGAAATCGTGAGAATCACGAAGCCCTTAATAAGCGCCAAAGGGGGTGTCGAAGACAAAGAGCTTAAGGAGACGAAGAGTTCTGAGAAAGGAGAGACAAACAGGGTCCCTTTCATTGAGGAAGTCGAAACGGGAGTAGAATGCTGAAGCAAGTGTGACATTGTAACCGAAGCGAGCTTAAAGCCAAGAACAAACAGAGTTGAGAGAGAAGGAGAGAGGAGATAGAAATGCCTATAATTATGGTAATTACTCCCTTTGCAAAAGAAAAAGTGGGAGTAGTTTGGGATGATTAGTGCATATGAGTGAGGACACGTGTAAATCATAGAAAAATCAAAGAAAAACAGAGAAGAGTGCCATGTAAGCAACCCCTCACTTTAGTACAATACTAGCAAGTTCACCCGTGCGAGCAGGGCTGTCAATCGGGCCAGGCAAGGGTCAACACGAGCCCAGCCCAAAGTATGAAACCCCAGCCTGAATTCTGCTCGAGCCTAGCCCATCGTAATTATACGGGCTTCGGGGCGAGTTTGGGTAGCCCAAAATGGTCAAAAAATTTGTGTCACCTATTAGATTTGAATTCTTGGTACTTAGCAAGTACATGTCTTAACCACTAGGCCAAAGTGATAGTTCTTGGTAAAAGTTTAAAATTTATATATATAAAATAATATATTAATATATACAACAACAACAAACAGCCTTATCCCAACTATTTGGGGTCGACTATATGAATCCTGTTCCGCCATTCCGCTCTGTTTAAAGCCTTATCTGCTGTTAAATTACAAGCTGCCATGTCCCTCTTTA